>CAUYSK010019522.1:0-12070 GCA_963575035.1 Avahi laniger | reverse complement strand
AGCTCTACTTTTCCACAGATAAAATGAGATAGTTAGATTATACGACATTAATATTGGCTGAAATGTATTGAATGTGTGTTGTGTGCTGGGCACATTTTTAAGGTCTGTGGGTAGCATCGTAGATAGTTTACTTTATGTTTTCTCAGCCCCTAACAAGACCTCAAATAGTCTCAGGATTCCAAATATCCAAAATGATGTTTTTGATGCCAAAATTCCTCTCTTAGCAATTTATTCCTTTAACTTAACTTAGAACACTTGAAATAACCTTTTTGCTACAGAAACACTTGTTCAAGCAAAATTGTACATGGAAGTCTTGTATGAAATATAATTGAAAAAGTATCATGTATTAGGTCATTTAAAAAGGCTCCAGCAATTTTTTTTAAAAAAAGAAAAGTCATAAAGAGCATCATCTCTAACTCTGAGGTAATAGAAGTTTATAACAATCAATGAAGAGACATTTCTCTTTGCAGAAGTATTCCAGCTGATAATGGAAGCAGGGATGATAGATTTGGTATTTTGGTGCTTATATTAGTTAGGGTTCTCCAAAGAAACAGAACCAGTAGGATATATATAGATATAGAGAAAGAGATTTATTATGAAGAATTGGTTCACATGATCACGGGGGCTGGGAAGTTCCACCATCTGCCATCCACAAGCTGGAGGCCCAGGAAAGCCAAGGGTACAGTTCCAATTTAAGCCTGATGGCCCAAGAGCCGGAAAGTGAATGATGTAAATCCTAGTCTGAGTCTCAAAGCCCAAAAACAGGGGGTAAGGATGCTGATGGTGAAAACCCCCATCTAAGTCCAAAAACTTGAGAATAAGGAGCTCCGATGTCCCAGAGCAAGAGAACATGGATGTTCCAACTCAAGCAGAGAGATCAAATTTGCCCTTCCTGTGCCTGTTTTTCCTCTCCAGGCCCTTAATGAATTGGATGATGCCCACCCACATTAGGGAGGGAGATCTTCTTTACTCAGTGCTATGGTTTCAATGTGAGGGCCCTCTAAAACACAAGTGTTGTCAATGTGATAGTATTAAAGGATGGAGCCTTTAAGAGGTGATTAGGCCATGAGGGCTGCTCCCTTGTGAAAGGGATTAAGGCCCTTATAAAAGAGGCAGCATTTGGCTAGCCATTTAGCTCGCTCTTTAGCTCTTCTGCCACATGAAGACACAGCATTCCACCCTGCAGGAGGATGCTGCCTCACCTGACAACCTAGCATGCTCGTGCCTTTCCAGTCTCCAGAACTATGAGAAATAAAAGTCTATTCTTTATAAATTACTCAGTCACAGGTATTTTTGTTGTAGCAGCACAGACTAAGACACTGAATCTACTAATTCAAATACTAATCTCTTCAAGAAACACCCACAGAAATAATGTGTTACCAACTATCTGGGCATCCCTTAGCCCAGGCACGTTGACATCTAAAATTAACCAATGTATTACTGATCATAATTTAGTTGATCTAGGGAATGAGCATGGAAGTCTGCTACTATCACAAAAAGAGAGACCAACAAACATCATGTGGCTCCCAATAAAAGAGCACACCACCACCCGTGAAGGAGTCTTAACAAACAGATCATATCTAAATCTGATCAAACCTTAAGACGGAAGGTGGAGGTGGGCAAACTCCCATTGCAGTCTCTTAGCTGGGTTCAATATAAATGCATGTCTGGCACCTCCATAGCCTGCAAAAGCATTGCCACCAAAATAACAACAAAGATCCTCTCCTTGACCAAATTGAACTCAGGTTCCCCTGAATTCTTTTTCAACTAGGCTGACTTTTGGATTCCCATGTCTGTTTCAACATTGTCCAGCTTTAGCAAGAATCTTGCTAAGTTGGTTTAACCAGAATCCCCCATTCTCCCTATCTAATTACCCTTTGATATCTAATCATGTTCCTCATCCTCCACCAGCCCCCAGGTGATGCCTGATCACCAGGCCTGCCTTCAGCAAGAACCCTGTTAGGTCAATTAAAAATAGAGTTTGAATCAGTTAGCTTTGTTGTATAATAAAATACTCCAACACTTAGTGGCTTAAAGCAGCAAATATATCATTTCTCTTGATTCTGTGGGTCTTCTGGGCAGTTCTCCTGGTCTGGGCCGGCTTGGCAAATCTCCGTTGTCAGCTGCAGCTTGGCCGGGACTGAAAGTTTAGAGTGAGGGCACTCACACTTCCTGGTGGTTAGCAGAAGGGTTTGTCCAGAGCCCTCATCCGGGCCAGCTTATCTTAGCACCATGTGGTTTCTCAACTGTTAATAGACTGGACTGGGCTTCATATGGTGGCGAAAGTGGTCCCTGCGGCAAGAGAGGGCATGCCCGATGTACAGCAGTTTTCAAATCTCTGTTTGCATCACAGTTAGAAATATTCCTTTGACCAAAGCAGATCACGTGGCTAAGCCCAGATTCAAGAGCTGGATAAATAGCCTCCATCTCTTCAGGGAAGGAAGAGCAAAGTCACGAGGCAAAGAGTGTAATCCGGGATAGGAGGGACTCGGAGCCATTCCACAACTTACCTAACTATAAATATTTAAACAACAACGGTGTGAATTCCTATTCTTGGTAATAACTCAGCGGCTGTAAATATGTCACTTAAAATCACTAACCTCTCACGTTAGCCTCTGTGGTTTGACTGCTAAAGGAAAACTTTCCATTTGAATCAAGTTTATAGAGCAGTCCACAACTTTATATTGCACAGAGCTCTCTTGTCCAAATCTCTTGTCTAAATACATCAACTAAGACATTGCTAAAAGCATACTATTTATATCAATGACTCCCAAGAAAACAAGAATTCCCTTCCTCCCAGCCCCATCCAGAGAGATTTTTCTAGAATTTGAGTGAGAGTAGGAGGCTGAGGGAGGAATATAATTTGAAAACACTTACTTAAATAAACCACACAATTTTATAGTTAGACAATGGAAGATATATATAATTATCTTTTACAATACAAATTATAGAAAGCACCACATTTATAAAATGGAGAGATGGTTTTTAAAAATTGGAAAACACCAACGAGACAGTGGAGAGTTTCCTGTGTCCAGGTGTACCCTGACCTCAGTAGAAGCCATTTCTTTCCAAAAGAGACCCTGTGACCACAGAGAGCCAGCGTCGCTGGGACAGCACAGGGTTATTCTTCTTCTGGCTGAATCGGAATCTGAATCTGTTCCCTGGCTTGCTGAGACCTGGCGACCTGACAAGTGTTTTACATTCAAAAGGTCAAGTTCTGAGTGAATCTGCCCAGAAGCTCTACTGAACAGGGCCTTGCCACTCATGCCTGGATGCCCAGGCCTGGCGCCTGTCCCTTGCTTCTGCCTTTTCTGACAGCTGTGGGAGAAGGACCCAGGTTCCCAGCTTGGGCTGTCAGCACAGGCAGGATGGCCCTTTTGCTGAAGGTCAAACTCTAATTCTCGCTCCAGGGAGCCTTCTCGCTTGCTCTTTCTTTCAGCATGTCCATCTTAATAATTGCTTGTATTTTTCTGCTACTTTAGAGTCTTCAAAACATTTTCCCTTTCACAATTTCATTTGATTCTCTCAAACAGAAGGAGGTGTCAGAACAATCACAAGTTTCCCTTTCGTAAGAAGAAACGATGATGCAAAGATACATGGAAACTATCCATTGTTATGCTTAGATTTGATGAAGAAGGGACAGCCACGTAGAAATGTGATTGGACAAAAGCGTATGACTTAATAGTAGTAAACCCAGAGGGGAAACCCAGCGAGGCCTGTTTGTTCAGATTTTTCTTGGCCTCTCTGCCACAGCATTTCTTCCTCCGGGGTATGGGGCAAGACCTCTCTGGAATGAGGGTCTTATGATCTATGATCAGACAAGAATAGGTCAGGGAATTTGTTTACAGCCAGCTCCTAGACAGAAAGGTGAAGGGAGTTTAGAGTAATAATTCTAGCTTTTATGGCTGACTTTGGGGAAGAGAAGCTCTAGTTTCTTTGACCACCACCACCTTAGGGAAGAAGAACTCTGTTTTCTATGCCTTGCTTTGAGGGAAAGTAAGAGGGGAGAGACGGGAAGGCAACAGAAGGTCAAGTTAGACCTTGGTTCTAAGGCTGCTTCTGAGGCCTTCTAATGCCCTTTAGTTCAAAGTAGTCAGCTTGTCAGAGTGCCACACTTTGGGGTATCATTTTCTGAGCCCCAACAAAAGTATAAGATAGTGGTTAAGAACAAAAGCTCCAGAGTTAGCCTCCTGCCTGACACCAACAAGGTAACCTTAGGCATATTATGTAATCTCTCTCTGATTCAGTTTTCCTACAAATAAAGTAGAGATAATTTTCCTATTCATAAGATTTTTGCAAGAACAAAGTATAATAAGTAAAATGTCTTGAGTATAACAATAGCACAATAAGTCATCAGTATTGTTTTTATTATTGGTATTGCTTTTGTTGTTATCACATAGCTAGTTACTGGCAGCGAGAACACACATCCATGGACCTGAAAGCTGTACTACCTACCTCCAGCTTTGAATAAAGACAGTGGGAATCCTGGCTGTTCTGCTCTCTCCCAAATGAGAAGCAAGCTATCCCATGTAGTCTAGAGTTCTCTATTAGACCCATTTTCTTAAAAGAAAACTTCTTTCTTACCGCTTGCTAAAACTTCAGAAAAGAACCCCAGGACCCTAAACTCCTTTAGGTATGGTTAAAAAAAAACCAGGTTTTTCCCCAAACTGGGTTTGTGTTTAGAATACTATTAGCCTTTCCCTCCACAGTCTAGTAGTCTAATCTAGGAAAGTCAATATTCCCAAATATTTAATAAATCAGCTCTACTGAATAATCAAAGGTTCTTCTTATAGCCAGGAGTTTCATATTCTTTCCCTACTAAACTTTCACCAAATTTGTGCAAAAATCACTGACATTTAACTGTTTAAGTTCTTTTTCCTCTTTCATCCCTGAGTAATGATCAATGGATGTGTTAATAAGCAGGGAAGCTATAAGACTGGCAACAGGACAAGAAGGTAAAAAACTGAGAGTCCACATGAGCCAGCAATCTGGTTGCCACCCCCTGAATAATCCATGATCAACTCTGCCCACCTGAAAGAAAATGAGAGATGTGTAGTTACAGGAAGCAGAAACATACAAAAGCTTACAAGAATAAAAGAATTAAATTTCAAATATGATTAACTATATAGGGAAAAAAGCAAATGAGAGAGAAAATGAGAAGGAGAGAAAGTCAGAATCCCCAGGAAATACATTAAATCATGACTATAAAAGACAAAAAGAATATGAAGTGAAAGAAAAATAATACGGAAATCCACCTTCACCGCACTGTGTATAACCACAGAGCAGTCTGTAATGAATCTCCCACCACCATTAAATTAAACTCAAATTGCTTTTGTTTCTAATTAACATATGCCTGAGCCAAATGTGAGAGTGGAAGTCTCTTTTAATGCCTTTCACATGCCACAGACATATTACAACCAGAATGCAAGGTTATTGATGGTTTTCAATAGCTTTCTCTATAGTATGGGCCAAACCTTATAGAAGGTATACGTGAGAGTTATTTGAATTCCAGGTGCATTTACGAGGGCCAGGTCTATTACAGTACATAGCAAATGAATCCATAATGAGGAGATATTCCAGACCAATTGTTTCCAAATTATGCTTTTAGATTATCTTCATTTCTCTTTTGAAAATATGTCTTGTTATTTTTAGCATGGCATGAGAAACCCTTGACTTTTCTGGCATCAAATTACATCTCCAGTTTTTATGGGTGTTCTCCCTCCTGCTTTTACATAACAGCCTAGCCACATGGGGACTAGTGCTCATTGTTCCTGGTAAACCCCTCGCATCCTTCAAACCCCAGCTCAAATATCACCTGCTCTGTGAAACCTTTGCCAGCACTCCCAGGTGGAGGAGAACTCCCTTCCCAGTGCTCCCACCACTCTGAGTCCAGGCATCTATTGTCTACATGTGGCTTCAGTTAGAATCTTCTCTTCCGATGTTTGAACTCACTAAGTTAAGGGGATAGCAGCCAAAGTGCCTGTCTATTTGGATTGTATTAGTAGTCAAGTAGCAGAAACCTAAGAGAGCTAACTTAAATTCAAAGGGAGGAGGCATATGATTACAAGTCTACATGGGAATCTCATGGAATCCAAGCCAAGCCTCAGGGAAAGACTGACAAAAGAAATGAAAAGCCATCTGGAATCCAAAAATCACACTCTCCCATAGTCCATCACCAACTCTTCCTATCGTCAGCTTTACTCTTTAATCACTGAAGATGGACGTTTTCCTTTATCAAACTACACAGCAAAAGAACAGGGTGTTGTAAGCTATTGTTCCTTTAAAAAAAAAAAAAAAGGACGGAGTGGTGGCCAAGGGACTCAGTTCCAGCACAGTTTTTGCACCTTACAGGGCAGGAGTTCAGTCATGCAGAAAGAATCCTTTGCTATCTCCCCTTTGGTCCCCATTCCAAATTCCAGGGAAAGAATCCGATTGCCCAGCTTGAACCGGGTGTCCACAGTGATTCAATTTGCTATGTTCAGATGGTCAGAAATATGTGCTTCAAACACAATTAGTGGGAACACTGGGAAGGGGACAAAAAAGAAGGGAGAATCATCGTGAGTTCAGCGGACAGCCAAAAGGTGACTTACATGGGTTATTTTGTTGGATAAAAGGGAGGGGGAGAAAGAAGAAAGGGAGGGTAAAAAGGGAGGGATGAATCCAAATACATTTTAGAGGGCTTCCCCATGGTGATGAGTCAAACCGGAAGGTTAGGAACTTAGTGTCTTACTGGGGATGCTCTTGAGATCCAGTGGTAGTGACGTCATCGGGTGTACATACGCATGTGATGTGTATCTGCGTGTAGGCAGCCACTGATCTGGACCCGTACGTTTGAGAATATGTATGCTAATCAATAGCAGAGATTTACAGCTTAGGAAAAATAAAAAATAAGGAAAGACTTCATTGAAGATCCCCAAACCAAAAATCTGTACTGTCAGTGGCATCTGCTGCAAACAAACCAGGGGGCTGTAGCCTTCATACTCAGTACGCATCAAAACCTCCTGGGAGGAAGGAGAGAAACCCGCATCTACTCACACTGAAGTGTAAATGTGTGCTCACAGTAGACAACCAGCAGCCCCTTGGGCATCATATTGTCAATCAGATTAAAGACTTGTATGGTCAGAGTTTCCCAAAGTATGGTCCACATCAGAAGCTCAGCCAAGAAATCTGCATATTTAACAAGCTCCTGAGAAGCTGCTCATGCACAGCACCACTGTGTAGCAGTGTGGTAGGCAGCCTCTAAAATGACCCCCAATGGTCCCCCAGCTATACCCTTTTGTAGCTCCCTCCCATGTTATACTAGGTTTGATCTGTATGACCAATAGCACATAGCAGAAGTGATAATACGTCACTTCCAGGATTAGGTTAGAAAAATATTTCAGCTTCCATCTGGCAGGCCTGCTCCCTCTCCATCTTCCTCTGCCTCTGTTCGATCGCCACTCCCACTGGAAGAAGCCATGAACAGCCCTACAGAGAAGTGTGGCAAGAGACGGAAGCCTCCTGCCAACAGTCATATAGCTGAGATTAGAAGTGGATATTCCAGTTTCTTCAGAAATACTAGCTGACAGTTTGATTGCAACATCCTAAGAGACTCTGAAATCAGAACCACTCAGCTAACCATTCCCAGATTCCTAACCCTCAGAAACCATATGAGATAATAAATGTTCATTGTTTTAACTTGCTACGTTTTTAGGACAATTTATTACACAGCAATAGATGGCGAATACAGATAGCTAGTCTTCAAAGACGGTCCCTTCCCGTCCTTTCACACTGTTCCTCACGTCAGGTGTTAGAGTTTATTTCTCCTCCTCTAAATCTGAGCCGGCCCTGTAGCTGGTTTGAACAATAGAATGAGGCAAGAATGACATTCTGGAACTTCTGAGTGCAGATTTTAAGAGAACTGACAGCTCCCTACCTCTTGGAACCCAGACATGTGCTGTGAGCAACCAAGGCCACATGGAGAGGACATGTGGAGGAGACCCGAGGCGTCTGCTGGGTCTGCCGCGTGAGCTTCCTGGGATGCCCCACCCAGCTGAGCCCCCAGATGACTGCAGCCCCCTCAGACACCATGTGAAGCAGGACTCCCTAGTCAGTCCAAAGAACTGTGAAAAATAAATGGTGGCTGTTATTTTAAATCACTCGATTGGTGAGTAGTTTTTAGGTAGCAATACATAACCAAAAATATACTGTCTTAATCTAATGAAATGTAGGCTTTCCTGGATCTCACAAGAATGTAACCACTCTGTCTCACTGCTCCCACACCTTGCCTGTTTTCCCCTTTCTGTATGCCCTACTCCCCTTTAATACTGAAAATTCCAAATTCCCCTTCAGAAAAACAGCCATAGGTTTGTCTGTGGTTTGCGTTTTTCCCAGATGTGTCCTCAGTTTTGGCTTCATAAACCTGCATTGATTGAGATTTTTGCCTCATTCACTTCTAGTCAGTCAATAAATTTATTCTCTAATGACTGGATTCTGGACATCAATATAAAAGTGGGGTACAGATATCTGTCCAAGGAAAGATGTCCCCTGGCAAAAGACTCATGCCATGAGAGAGCCTTGTCCTAGCATTTCCTTTGTACCCACCATGATCCAGGTATCATTAGAGACGCAAGAAGGCTTTTTGACATTGGCTCCCTCAATGTCATTTCTGCTTCTCATAACAACACAAAGAAATAACATTTCCTGAGCTCTCCTAGCCACCAGGAACTGTCCTAAGTAGTTCGCCTCTATCAATTTATTAAATTATTACAGCAACCCAAAGAACTAGGTCCTATCGTTAGCATCATTCTCTATGTGGGGGAAACTGAGGCCCTCAAAGATAAAGACCTTGACCAAGCTCACACAAAACTCACAGGCAGTGCAGTGGGTGGGACCCGTTCAGTCCAACTCCGCATCCACGCTCTTAATCACTACACCGCACAGCCCTCAATCCTTGGAAGTAGAGGCTGTCATTACCTCCATTTTAGGGACAAGGAATCTGATGCTTATGGACGATGAGTCCCTGGCACAAAGTTCACACAGTTAATAAAGGGAAGACCTAGAAGGAAAGCTTCCTTTTTTACAACCCTATTTTATATCCCCACATTTGCAGAACGTGCAGATTATAGGGGGGTCTGGTCCGGTCATGTAATCTTAACTCTTCTAGGCTCTACTTTCTAGGCTCTTCTAAGCTGTACTTTAGGAATAGTTTTTTAAGGAGAAAAAGGGTCAAAGAATCACACACCTATGGTGTTAACTCAGCAGCTCTTTAGTGCTCTTTGCTTCCCTTTTGGGGGAGATCATCAAAACTTAGAAACATTCTCTTGATTTCTTTACAAATGATTGGCCCATTTTCAGGGACTCAAAGGAAACTAACCATATTTAGAAATTTGAAGGAAAAAAAAAAAGGAGTCAGCAAACTCTAAGATCTGCAAGAGAGAAATATTTCTAACTCCTCCCATCCTGAAACCAATTAAGAGAAAACCCATTTGCTCTCTCCTCATGTTAACTGTGAACCTCCTCTATCAAGGAAATGCGAGTATTTTTCACAGCCACGTCCTACAGACAGTGAGAAAGTAAACGAAAACAAACGTTCCCATCCACTATTTCATTTGATTCTCATGAGTTCCTTTTACCAGCAAAACATATTTTCCATATGTAGCATGATGATTTATTGAGGTTTTGCTGTAGTAGGATAATCTACTGTTATATTCTTGTGTCCATTTCTTCTTGTCTATCAGGGAGGAATGAATAGTATTTACCCCTGCCCAGAAAGCCTTTGTTTCAGGGCCAAAAAAGAAAGCTGCCAGATGGGTGGGGGCAGGGAGCACCCCTGATTACATCTCCTAATCTGACTTGGCATTTGCAAGGACTCACTCAAGGAGTCCAACCTATAGGGGAGACAGGCTCTTTCTAAATATGTCCATAGGTAGCCGGCTGCCCAGGGAGGATTTGGACAATTACTTTGCAACTAGCTCAGCTTGTGGCTTGTTCAGAGTAGAGAGGACTGGCTAGTTGGTGCTTTGAAGGTAATCTGAGATAAGATTTCTCAGACTTGTGGTTGGGACCAGGGGAGAGCTGGTGCCTCCTCACACCTAAGAGTGACTGAGGCCTGAGTTCAAAATGCTGTGGTCTCAGGAGCCTTAGCAACAATTCCACCATAGGGCTTGGGCACCATGGTGACCGTCTTGCCTTGAGTGCCAGAAACCTTCATCATTTTCCTGGACTTCATAAGCTGTGAGATTTCAAACCAAACTAGGGAAAGAAAGGGAGCCCCTGCCGGTCCCTCCCCACCCCGGCCCACGTATACACACCAATGACTGATATCGTCTACCTCGTCAATCTTGGCAAGCAGCGCCTGAGCCAGATTTAATATTTTTTAAATAATGTGAAAACATGGCGTTGCTGGTACCTCTCTTCATCGAACAAATCATCCCTTTTGCCACACATATTTTCTACCACTGCACAGAAAAAAATTTTACTTAAATCTCACTTCCTTAGATATTAGCTAAGAAAAGATTAGAAAATAGAAGAAAAAGATTAGAAAAAGAAAAAATTAGAAAACTCATTTAAGTAAAATTGTAAATTTTTACTCAGTTTCTTAGATATTAACCTTTTCTCCTCTTTCCTATTCTTGTTTCTCTGATACCTTTCCTGTTGCATACCTCGTACTTTAGGCACGTCACCTCTTGTTTCTTCTACACACTTGCTTGTTTTACCTTCTCTGCTCTTCCAGAAAGTCAGTATCTCCACTACACAGCGTTTTTCCTCCCTCAGGTCCATGTTACAGAAAGCCTACTAGCCTCAGAGCACAAGTCAGCAAACTAAGACCCATGGGCCCACTCCTGCCTACAGCCTGTGTGTGTAAACAGTTTCATTTGGAATACAGCCTCATCCATTCCGTCACGTATGGGCTATGGCTATTTTTAAGCTTTGCAACAGAAACCCTCAAAAGCCTAAAATGTTTACTATCTAGTCTCTTTCGGAAAAAGTTGCCAGGTCTTGGTCTAGCAGGAGAAAAACATTATGTTGTGCTGCATATTATTAACCTGTACTTTATCCATCTTTGGATGATGTCTTAATTGAGATCAATGCAAAGTGTTCTGGGGGGACCATTAGATTCTTTTAAGTTCCCTATACATGGTTTATAGCTGCCATCTTAGCTGGGGCTTTATACTACAGATAACAAACAACTCATTCAAGCTATATTATGCCAAAAATAATTTTGTTTTTTTTTTAGAGATGGGATTTCACTGTGTCACCCAGGCTGGAGTGCAGGGGTACAATCCTAGCTCACTGTAACCTCAAACTCCTGGCCACAAGAGACCCTCCTGCCTCAGCCTCCCAAGTAGCTGGGACTATAAGCATGTATCTCTACACTGCTAATTTTTTCCATTTTTTTAGAGACAAGGTCTCACTATGTTGCAAACGCTGGTCTCAAACTCCTGGGCTCAAACAATCCTCCCACCTCAGCCTCCTGAGAGACTGGGATTACAGGCATGAGCCACACCACACCTGGCCCAAGCATTTTTTTTAAATAATGTGATGCTAGTTTCTTCTCTATCGGTCAGAATTCAGATAACAGAACCACTGTCAGTATTACAGAATAAGAAGTTTATTTGCTATAGAAATGATACTTTACACAACTGTGGGAGGCACTAGGCAAGTAATGTCTGGAAAGGGCAACTAGACAATCAGGGAAAAGTCACTACCAGCTTCTTGAAGCCTGGCTGGGGGAACAAGCTGGGACAGGGTGGGAAAGCAAGGAGGACACAGAAAAGCTGTGTCGACTAACATCCGTGTGACATCGTTTGTTACACCTCCTCCCCTTTGTAAGATCCCACTGGTGCCCATTCAAAGAACAGAAATACACCCAGAACTCTACCCTTTGGAAGAGTTATAATGCTTTTTGCCTTATATTGGCATGAGAAAGGTCCTCATTCAAACCCTCATCTTCATCCCTATATGTAAGAAAAAGTGACAATGATATTCTAGGTTTACTTCTCTGCAGTTCTTGTCTCATTCACAATAAGGGTTCAAGTCTCAACTTTATTGATTTTGACTAAAGGT
Organism: Avahi laniger; assembly: GCA_963575035.1. Classification (NCBI taxonomy): domain Eukaryota; kingdom Metazoa; phylum Chordata; class Mammalia; order Primates; family Indriidae; genus Avahi; species Avahi laniger. The sequence continues at coordinate 22 of CAUYSK010019522.1, read as the reverse complement.
TCTTTGCTCACAACTTCCAGAA
>CAUYSK010019521.1:0-140159 GCA_963575035.1 Avahi laniger | reverse complement strand
CAGCTACTTGGGAGGCTGAGGCAGTAGGATCGCTTGAGCCCAGGAGTTTGAGGTTGCTGTGAGCTAGGCTGACGCCACGGCACTCGCCCCAGGCAAGAAAGTGAGACTCTGTCTCAAAAAAAAAAAAAAAAAAAAAGATTCTGTTAAAAAAATAAAAAAATTAAATAAATAAAATTAAAAAGAGGATCTTACTTGCTGACGTGGGATCAGTTTTCTGGTTGGATTATTGATTTCTAGATTTTTAGATTGCAATCAAAGAATCATATATAAATTATTTCTATATGGGAGTTTATTGACATTTTCTTTGTGCCCTAGTTTATGGCTTTTAATAATCACAATCACTACTGTTTATTTAGTGCTTCCTAGGGATTGTTCTAAGAACATTACCTACCTAGAAAACATCTAGTTTCTCTCTGTCTCTTTTTTTTTCTTTTTGAGACAGAGTAGTTGTTGCAGCTCACTGTGGCCTCAGACTCAAGCAATCCTTCTGCCTCAGCCTTCCAAGTAGCTGCGACTACAGGCACGCACCACTGTACCCGGCAAATTTTTCTATTTTTAGTAGAGATGGGGTCTCGCTCTTGCTCAGGCTGGTCTTGAACTTCTGACCTGCTCAAGCGATCCTCCCCCCTCAGCCTCCCAGAGTTCTAGGATTATAGGTGTGAGCCACCATGCCCAGCCTCTGGTTTCTCTTGATATCTGTAAAAAGTAGGGTATTAGTCCCATTTTGCAGAGGAAGTTGAAACTCAAAGATGCGAAGTAATATGCTTGTGGACACATAAACAGGAAGTGGCTGAGCTGAACAAGTATTAATACAGATAGTAGCTCCCATTTAAGAAGGGCTTATAGCTGCCAGGTGCTGTACACAAGTTCTGCAATTTAATCTCTTTACAACATTGCAAGGAGGCACGATCCTCTTGTCTTAGTCTGTTTTGTGCTGCTATAACAGAATACCTAAGGCTGGGTAATTTATAATAAACAGAAATTTATTTGGCTCACAGTTCTTGGGGCTGAAAGAAATCCAGGGACCCGGCGCCAGCATTTGGTGAGCATCTGAGCAGGGCCTTCTTGCATAATCCCGTGGCTGGAGCCCTTTTGTAATGGACATTAATCCATTCATGAGGGTGGAGTGCTCATGACCTAAACGCCTCCCATTGGGCCCCGCCTCCCAACACTGCCGAAGCGGGGATTAAGTGTTCAACAAATGCTTTTTGGAGGACACATGCAAACCATAGCAAGCCCCACTTTCCAGATTGGAAATTGAGGTCCCACCACTGGGGATTCGAGCCTCAGTGGCAGTTCAGAGACTGGTGCCTTTTGATTACATCAGTGGAGGGTAGTTTAGCTCTGGGGCACCTAAGAGAGCAGACCCCTTCAAGAAGTAGCCTATGCCTATAGTCCCTGCTACTCGGGAGGCTGAAGTAGGAGAATCTCTTGAGCTCAGAGGTTCAAATCCAGCCTGGGCAACCCAGTGAAACCACCCCCCCAAATTAAAAAATAATAATAATTTTTAAAAAAGAGGCAGCCTATGGTGGTAGAGCCAGGAGGGGCTGAGCATAATTTTGCTCCTGGAAAGACCAGGGTCGGGTGCTGAGGCCCCTCTCCCCTAGGGGCTGTGCCAGGCCTGGCCTGGCGGAAAGAATATGGAGCAGGTGGGGGATTGGCGTTGCTAGTGAGGGTGTGGACAAAGTCGCCTCCTGCCTCCTTCCAGAAAGGATCTGAGGCAACGTTTAGAGATTTTTAGGATAAAAACAACAAAAACCAGCAAGCAAACAGAGATTGGAGTAGAAGAATAGTAATCGCATAGGAAGAAGAGTCTAGAAAGTTTGGGCTTTAGAAAGGCGCACTGCGGGGCTTGTGCAATGATTGCATTTGCAGGGAGTTAATGGCACCCGTGCGCCCTCTGGTGGGCACAGAGGGAAAGAATACGTAATGTGTTCAGAGTATACTTCTTAGCACCCACCGTAGGATAGGCTAAGAAGGACTGTGCTCTGAGATTCTGCAAGTCAGAAAGGGGAAGGGACTTGCTGAAGGTTACACAGCACCAGCGGTAGGTCCTGGGTCATTCCACGACACCGCAGGAGCTCCCAGCCTCCCTCTGATTGGATGAAACCTCATGAGGTAGGTAGGGATGTGGAGGGGGGCGGGAAGCACCGGCCCTGCAGTCAGCGCTGGCCTTGACTCCCAGCTCAGCCCGCAGCTGCCATGTGAAGTTATAAAAGTTGCTTAACTTCTCAGGGCCTCACTGTCCTTATCTGTAAAATGGGGATATCGTAGCACCCACCTCTTGAGAACGGTGAGAGTTCAACGAAGTGCTGGATGTCACAGGCAGACAATGGTGCTTGGCCCATGGCAGGGATAGAGTTCTCAGGGAGGAGAAACTGAGGCCCAAAGAGGGGGACGGCCCTGTCCAACATCATCAGTCAGCTCAGGAGGGCAGGGCAGGAAATGAGTAGGGCTTGGAGAAAAGTTTGAAAACTTCTCTGTTCAACCAGGAGATGATGTTATGGAGTAAGGGTGGTTTTGTTGGGGGAAGCAGCTCTCTCCAGGTGGGCTTGGCCATCATTGGCTCTGCCTCACCCATCCTGGGGCCAGGAGCTCCTTCTGGGCCTGGGGTCTCAGAGGAGGCCAGGGAAGGCTGCGCATGTCCCAGGGGAGTCCCCTTAGAGGCTCCCCCTTCCCCATTTCTGTCTCCCAACTCTGCAAGCTATAACTATCCAGCCTTTGGCAGTGAGCTGTGCCTCCTCTAATTAGCATTATATTTTCAACTCTCCTGCCAAGCTGAGCCGTGGGACAGGAAGTCCAGGACCTTGGGGAAGTAGAAGAGAAATCAGTGTGCCCACTGGCCTTTTTCCTATCTCTATTTGGAGACAGTCATGGAACCTCAAATTGTTGGGCGAGTTCAGTGACTTAATATATAGAAGAGTCCCACACAGTGCCTGGTTCATGGTGACTATTAGTAGTATCCTCATCCTTCATGGCTCAGGCTGGATGTCACCTCCTCCAGGAAGCTTTCCCTGACTTTGCCAGGCTAAGTTCGGTGCCTGAGTCTTCTGTGCATCCCTCGTCCTTCCGATCACTCGGAGTTATAATTGTTCCTATATTTGTCTTTGTCCCATACTCAACAGTGAGCCCCAAGGAGGGATTGTGCCACACCTTGTTCACCGTTGTATCCCCAATATGGCTGGCACAGACAAGTGGGAGTGACAAATCTATTTCAGATGAATGGAGGGGATCGATGAGAGCTGGGGCTCTAGGACCAGGCCCTGGGCTCTGCCACTTATGTGCTGTTTGACTTAAGCTCTCAGAGTTGCAGTCCCGCTACGCGGATGAAATGGAGCTAAAACGCTGCTACCTAACAGGGCCGATGTAAGGAGAGAATGAGAACTATACAACACCTGGCACATCATAGGTGCTCCGTGAACATTCACTGTTGTTCTGGCAGTTCCAGATTAAATACCCTCAACTTGTCTAGGCCTCCCCTGGTCCCTCCAACCCAAGGGAACTTCAGTCCTTGCTCTGGACTCCCACAGCCCCCAGCATGTGCCCTATCACAGCACCAGTCACACCTGTGTCTGCTGCTCCTTCACCCTCCCCAGATAAACCGTAGGTTCAGCGAGGGCAGGGCCTTTGCCTGGCCCATCTATCCAGCCCTCAGCCAAGGGCCTAGCTCAGAGTGGGGCTTGGGAAATGCTCTCTGAAGGACTCTGACGCCTGGCTCCCTTGCATGGAGGTCCTGCGCAGCCTTCCTGCCTCTTCATTGTTCTCCCCGGATTGCTCTGTCCTTCCCTCTCAGCCTGCGCAATTCTTTTCTCTTTTAGCAAGACATGGACCAAATGCAATCTTCCCCAGGAAGTCCCTCCTGAGCAGCCTGGTGCTGTGACCTTTGTCTCCTTGGAAATCCTAAAGGTCTAACCGCTTCTGCCACTAACTTGCAACCTGCACACAGGTTCTCCAGCTTGGTACCTTTCAGGTTTGTTGGTTTGTTTTGTTCGAAAATTCTTCTCTTCCCATGTTATATATTCCCAGTAAAATTTTGTTTTCTAGTAAGGCTGAAGGCACTTACTAACATTTATCATCAGGGGAAGGCAGTTCCTCTCCTGACAGCTGTGCATAGCACATAGAGCATGGCACATACATATAAAATTATTCTAGGTGCATACAGGGAAGATGGTGTGGGGATACGGCAAGAGGGCAGCCATCTGCAAGCCAAGGAGAGGGGCCTCAGAGGAAACCAACCCTACCAGCACCTGTTCTTAGATTTCCAGCCTCCAGAACTGTGAGAAAATAAATTTCTGTTATTGAAGCCAAAACCAAATATTCTATTTGTTCCCTGCTTACTTCAAAAAAGGATTTAAAAACAGAATAAGGTTTGTAATTTAGATAATGATATTTTACCAATGCCAATTTCCTGGTTTTGATATTATACTACAGGTATATAAAATATCACCATGGAGGGAAGTCGGGTGAAGGGCACATGGGACTCTATTTTTGTACTACTTTTGCAATTTCCTGTAAGTTTATAATTATTTCAAAATAAAAATGTTTAAGGTGCTTGAGGCTGATTAAATATATAAAATTTTATTAAATATTAAAACAATAATATCTAATTAGATAAGACATACAGGCTTGGCTGTGTGAGCTTATTTATTAATAAGTGTTTATAATATTAAAAAAGATTGATAACCTAAACGTACAACCTTAGAGGATTGTTTTTGAGAATAGCAATACCAGGCATACAATGGAAGACTATGTAGATACTAGAAAGCAACAAGTAGAAATGTATTTATTACTGTGGGAAAGTTTTACCAGGATCTTGGTGAGTTAAAAATACCAAATAATATATCTAGCTTGGAAGGATATTTACCAAAATATTAAAAGTGAATGTCTCATGGCAGTGGGATTGCAGAAGTTTTTTTATCTTTTTTTTGCTTACTAGTATATTTCCATTTCTCTACAATGCAAATATTATTTGTTCAGTAAAACATTTAAAGAGTAGAGACTATATAATGTTTTTAAGGGGATGATCAGAGAAAAGAGGAGAAAGTTAGTGAGGTGGCTATAGCAATTGAGCTCCTGATAGATCCAGCAAAAGGGGAAATAGGACGTGACGAAGTTCCCCTTGGATAAAAGTTCCTTGGAGGGTCTGATGTTTTCGTCTAGGACGCGGAATTCCCAAAGGGCTGCACTGAAGCAATTTAGCTTCAAACTAGCAGACGAGCTTCCGTCTAGCATTAGACTAGGCTTAACATTCTGGTTTCCAGTCTTCCATTCATAAGGTGAGTGACCTTGAGCAAAACTCTGCCCCTCTCAGAGGCTCAGTTTTCTTGTCTATAACATAAAAGGAGATGGACCTCAAAGTCTCCACGACCTTTTCCGGCTCGGTCACGCTAAACTACTTAGCAGTTGGCTGGCTGGCTCTTCTAAGCGCTCTGCGGGAGACAGCCTCGGAGCAGCGCCGCGGTCGCGGAGGGGTTAATATCGGTCGGCCCCGCCCTTTCCTCGCCCCGCCCCCGCCCGGGTTGTACTCTTGACCCCGCCCCCAGGTCGTGCGTCCACCGGAAGTGCCCGCGCGCGGGCAGCTCACTTCCGCCCGGCAGGTGACAGCCGCGGGGCTCGGAGCGGCGGGCAGCACGGACGCACCGAGAGAGCGGGAGGAGGAGGCCGCGGACATTTTGCTGCCGAACCGAACCGAGCCCTGGCGCCAGGAGCCGTTCGGGCCTGCGGGTGAGGAAGCAGGGAGCCCCGCGAGGCAGGAGAAGAAGTGGGGCGGGGAGTCGGGGGTCTGAGGTGAGGTGTTTTCGGGGTCAGAGGTCACGGAGGACGCGGCGCTAGAGGGGCGCGAGCTGCGTTCCCGGCCCGGACGAGGCGGAATTGCGGCGGGTTCATTCATTCGCGCCCACTTGGCCGCCGGCCCGCTCCCCGGACGCCGCAGGTCCGCAGCGCCTGCTGGGGCTCCCGCCCAGAGAGACTCCTAGACTTAGGCCCCGAGGAGCCCGCCCCTGGCCGGAGGGAAAACTCTCTGGGCTCCGCTTTCCCCCTTCACCCGCAGCCCTGTGGCCACCCTGCGGCCTCCTTGTTGTTCGGCCTCATCTCTTTGCCACGGTTCAAAAAGAAAAAAACAAAATCAAGAAATGGCTCCGCACCATCTACTCCCGGGTTGGCTTGCGTTTAATCTGCCTGTTGGAGCCTCAGGGACAAGTTGGCTGAATGGGGACACCTATAATAATGCTAAAATATCCAGAGGAAGGTGATAGTTACTGGTTATTGAGCCCCTACTGTGTACCTGACACTGTGCTAAACGCTTGACTTACAATGCCACGTTTAAGCCTCACAGCAACCCTTGTGAGGTAGCTACTTTTGTTGTCCCCTTTTTATCAACAAGGACAGCAAGGCACAGAGAGGTTAAATCACTTTCGTAAGGTCAATCCGATAGTAGAGGCAGGGCCAGGGTTCCTCCCAGGCTTTCGGGGACCCATGAAGTGCAGACACAAAGGAGAGGCTGGAGCAGGGTTGAGGGGTAGGGGCTACTTAATATTTTTAGCTGCTGTTGTATTAGCCATATCGCTTCTCGTTTGATCTCCACGAGGGGCATTCGGTTCACTTTCTTTAGGATGAAACAATCCTGCAGGCTGTTGCTGTAAGTGATTTACCTTTCGGGGCTGGAGTTTAAGATTTTCCTGACTGTAGGGAATTATGAGGCACAAAACAGAATATCGATGAGGCTAGTTGAAGAATGTGCAGGACCTGGCTTGAGAGTGGTTGAGCTGCATTCCTTTTGGTGTAGGGAGAGAGGAACCACATGACCCCTAGAGGATCTTTTGGCCCTTGGTTCTGGAAGAATGTACCTAGGGGAAGGGTCTTTGCCTTTCTTAGAAACGTGCAGGCCCTATGACCTCTTGCTGGGGAGAGCACATTTTGCCTGGGAGATGAGGAGATGGTTTGGCAGCTGGAAGGCTAGGCTCTGTGAGTCTGAGCCTTATTCTTTTGCAGATATTCACTTGCTCCAATTCTGCCTCAGTTTCTCTGACAGCACAAGAAAGATCTGCCACCTTCCTACCCACTCCTGAGTGCTATAAGCCTTAATGAACTTGTGAGGTTTCCACATGCTTCTGAAGAAAGCTGCGATATAAATATTACTGTAGTACTTTTTTTTTTTTAAATTCTATGATCTGTTCTCCTAGTTCCATTGAATTCACAGAAACTTAATAGTGTCACCTTATCCCTATTCTTCAAGGGAGGATTTGAGATAAAGCGACGTGTCACAGATGGTAGGAACATGAGCAGAGCTCAGAGCATCTGGCTTCCTGTCCTGAGTCGAGCCCAGCAGTCTCCTCCAACCTCTCAGAAACTGTCATGAGGAGCAGCTTCAGTAGTTCTCAAAGAATCGCATCCCTCAGAGGTTGTGTGGAGATCATCTGTTGAGTGTGAGTTGAGCAGAGGCTTCCCCCAGAGCTGCCTACGGGCTCAGAGGTATAATGGAAAGAGTACTGCCCGACTCCCTGTCAGTCAGCCCTGGGTTCGTCCCAGCTCAGCGGCTTCCCAGTAGTGTGACCTGGATAATTTACTTAGGCTGGGCCTCCCTTACTTCAGCTGTAAAGTAATGCTGGTGGTCAGTATTACCCTTACCACTCCCTGACCCCAGTCTGTGCAGAGCCCATCATTGTGGGTGCCTTGACCCTAAGCCAGTTGATGCCTGCTGGGGGCCTGTGTCTGAGGAATGCTGTCAACCCTGGCTTGTGGGGTGTTACTTCCTTCTGCAAACAGAGACCTTCATGTACTCAGGACTTTCTTATCCTTCTTGTTTCACTTCCTAAAAGCGGTTCAAAACAAGTTCAGTCTATTGGTCCTGCTGGCTCTGGGCTTGGACTTTCATGTTTTTCTAGTCATCCTCTGAAACTGTCGCATGTCTTAACTGCTTACTTCCTGAAACCCCACGTCTGGCACCAGAGCGTGACATGCTGACAGTAAGCAAGCATGGCTTCGGTAGGGGTTTTGCACTTTGGTGCATTTCTGAAAGTTGAAGGGGCATCTGTTCCTTGAAGATGTGTCTTTTTCTGAACGAGTCTTTTTGCCTAAGATAGATCATTGATATCACAGCCTAGAAATGACTTTTCTTTTCTTTATCTCTTCACACAGAGAGGAACAAATGCTACACAGAGAAAATATCAACTGAACAGTTGGGGAATCCTTTTTAAAAATCCTGCTTCAAAATCCATCAGCGGCTAAAACTTAGATTCCTTAGCCTGACATTCAAGGCCTTTTGGACTCTGGCTCTCTTTCCTCATCTCTCCTACTCCACATTCTCCCAAGCTCCAGTCAACCTCAGCTGCTTGCCAGTTCTGCAAGCCCCAACTCTTCATACCTCTCGGTCTTTGCTTTGTGCTGTTCCCTCTGCTTGAACACTATTTCGTCCTCCCTCCACCCTCCCTCCTTTGCTGGATCACTGCTTGGTGCTTCCCCTCTGGTCATCACCCCCACATTGCAGGCCTGAGCTAAATGTCCCTCCTTGACATCCTGTAGCAGTGATCACAGTGGGTTGTGATTGTTTGCTTGGCTGTCTTCTATTAATAAGTAAATAGCTCTTAATCCTTGGCAAGGACTCATCTTAACTGTGTCTGCAGCACCTAGTGAGATGTCAGGCACATAGTTGGTGCTCAGTAAATGTTCAGTGAATGAATGAATGCATACTGCATTGAATCGTTAGGATTCTTTGACTCCTAAGAAAGTCAAAGTATTTTCTAGATGATCTTCTGTCAGGACATCCTCATGTCACTTCATGGAGACAGGGAGAAATCTGATCAGAGGTGGGATTGACTACTTTCGAACTACAGTTGCTACCACTAGCCAGCCACCACAGTGCTTCAGGGTCTCCAGAGACCTAGGAGTTTGGCAGGGAGTGGAGAGGTGGTAAACTCTCTCTCCCTGTGTAGCAGTAACAGTGGCTAACATTTATCAAGCGCTTCGTGGGCTGAGCACTAAGGGTTTCATATATATTGACTGGTTTTAGCCTCATAGATCCCTCAGGTGTGTAACATTGTAGTTCCCATTTATAGTCATGGTGTGGTTGTACCTATTGTGTTGTGTGGAGCCTGGGAGAGCCCCTGTTGTACCTGCTGTGGCCACCTTCCTCTTCCCAACCCTTTGTTCTTGGATTGTCTCCTGTTATATGGTGGAGCTGAGGAGGGACTTGGCTGTGGTTCTGTACTCCCAATCCTCATGCTCTTTGGGTGTTTAGCCTTGGGCTTGACCTCTGACCTCCATCAGGAAGGTCTCCCTGAAGTTGGAAGGCCTCTTCTAGTTAAGGTAATGTGTGGCCGGTTGACTCCAGAAGGCCCAGAGTTCATTAGTACCAGGATGCCTTAGTCACTGACCCTCCAGGTTACCACCTGTCTCCCCTGTGGACTGTGGGTTGGAAGGTGAGAGATTTGGAAGTCAGGTCTCAAGCTTCAAAACCAAACCTTCAGTGTTCATTTTCAGTGCTTCAATAGCCAAGTTCTGTGGAGGAGCAGACTTGGGTGGCCAATACTTTTTACCACACCCTCCTTGCTTTTAGGATCTTAAGCATGTTGGGAATGGAATGACAAAATTTCAGGACAGCCAGCTGCAGTCTCTGCTTCCGTGATTGTCTGATCTCTAGGCATTGGGTGGCTGCGTGCTGAGACGTGGAGAGCAGAGACCTCGTAAGTCCAGCGTTCCTTCGTTCAGTGTCGACTGAAGCCTGCTAGTGCCTGGCGCTGGGCTGTGCTGACAGGTAAACAAGCCGACATAGTTTCTGCCTTTGTGTTGCTTACTTCACTCTAATGGGGGAGAGACAAAGAAGAAAGAGAAAACAAATGCCTTGAGTAGAAAAACCAAGCCATGAGGGAAACAAAACACTTAACAACCAGAGCCTGTTAAAATGTAAGTCGGATCTCAGGACTCCTCTGCTCCAAACCCTCCAGTGGCTCCCAGCTCACTCAGAGTGGAAGCCAGAGTCCTCGTCTTTGACTAAAAGGCCCTCCATTCTCCTCTGACCTCATGACCCACTGCCCCTTACTGCTCCGTCGGCCACATTCGCCTCCCTGCTGTTCCTCAGACATGCCAGGCACACTCCCACCTTTGCACTGGCTGTTTCTTTTGCCTGGCAGGCTCTTCACCAGATGATGTCACCTGTCACCTTCTAAAGGAGGCCTTCTGGGGTCACCTTAGTTAAATTTTAACTTCCCTTTCTCCCCTCTCCCTTCCCTGTCCTCCTTTCCTGCTCTTTTTTCCTCCACAGCATTTATCACTTATCTAAGACACTGCTTCTACTTATGTATCTTGCTATGGTCTCTGTCCCTTATTAGGATGTAAGCTCCGTGAGGGAAGTATTTTTGTCTGTCTCGTTCACTGCTGCATCCCCAGCATGTAGAACCATTTCTGGTACATGGAAGATGCTCCGGAAATAGATGAATAAGAACACTGGGGCATGGGGCCAGAGAAGTACCTTAAGATAGTGCGTGCAGGGAAGGTGTCTTTGAAGTGATGTCACCTAAGCTGAGATTTGAAGGCTAAGTTGGAGTAGCCAGGAGAGGATAATCCAGGCAGAAGGATCAGCAAGTGCAGTGGCAGTGAGGAGCTTGGCAGTCAGGAGCACAGAAGGCCTGGAGCCCAGGGCCTGGCTATGCTCACATCATAGCCTGTGTCAGAGCCCCCCGCCTCCCACAGCTCTGTCACTCTCTGAGCTGATGTCTGGGGAAGCAGGTGATGGTGACCTGGCCTCACTGGACATTTCTCCCACTGGAGATGCTGCCACATGATCTCCTACCCTTGCCCTTTCTTCTCTCTCTCGTCACTTATTTACTTACCTTCCACGTATTGGCTGTAAATGGGCTGGGGACCTGGCATTTTCTATTTCAATATAGTCAAAACAGCTTGACAAGTGGAGCAGATGTATCTCTGATTCAGGCAAACCCAGCGGATGGAACACTGGGAAGCTGCTCCCTAGCAGAGGTTGGTTTACAGAACATGAAATTTCTCCAAGAAGAGAGCTGAGCACTAGTCATTTAAATTGATTGAATACCTGCTATTTGCCAGGTACCGGTCCAGGAGTTAGGAATAGAGCAGTCAACAAGATGGACAAAATCCTTGCCCTCATGGAATTTACATTATGGAGGGAGAAAAAAATAGACAATGTAAGTGCATTTTATAGCATGTAGGTAAGAAGTACTTTGAAGTGGGGGAAAGAGGAGGAAAGAGGATTTGGAAGCGGTGGGGATTGGTTGGGGTGTGTGTATAGAATTTTAAGTAAAGTGGTCAGTGCTGGGCATGGTGACTCATGCCTGTAATCCCAGGAACTTGGGAGGCTGAGGTGGGAGAATCACTTGAGCCCAGGAGTTCGAGACCAGCCTGGATGACATAGTGAGACCCCCATCTCTAATAAAATGAAAAATAATTAGCTGCGTGTGGTAGCATGCAGATACAGTTCCAGCTACTTGGGAGACTGAAGCAGGAGGATTACTTGAGCTCAGGAGTTTGAGGCTACAGTGAGCTATGATCATTCCACTGTATTCCAGCCTGGGTGACAATGTCTCAAAAAAAAAAAAAAAAACTGGTCGGAGAAGTCCTCAATGAAAAGGTGATATTTGAGCCAAGACTTGAAGAGGTGAGGAACTGAGCCATGAGGATGCCTGGGAAAAAGAGTCTTCCTAGCAAAATGAATAGCGCGTGTGAAGGCCCTGGGATAGAAACATGCCTGTTGTATTCAAGGGTCAGCAGAGAGGCCCATGTGGCTGGAGCTGAGGGAATGGTGGGGAGAAGAGTGGGAGAAGAGTTCAAAGGGTAATGGTGAGGAGGTCAGACAGAGCTTTGTGGCCTGTGAGGCCATGGTAGGGACTTTGGCTTTTACTCTGAGTGAGATAGGGAACTGTTTGAGGATTTCGAGCAGAGGGGTGCCACTGTCTGACTTAGACTGTAATAGGATCATCCTGGCTGCTGTTGAGTTTGGTTGTCGCGGGAGCAGCAAGTTGGTGGCAATCTCAGTGGGAAGTCATGGTGGCCTGGGGCCAGAGGGTAGTGATAGAACTGGGAGAAGCTGCTCGTGGATTCTGGATTCATTTTGACCCAATAGGTTTTGCTGATAGCTTAGATGTGGGGTATGAGAGAGAGTATGTTGTTCAGAGAGACTCTGAGGTTGTTAGCCTGACAGCCTGTTAAAGATGGTATTGGCACTAACTGGATGATGAAGACTGCAGAATGGGACAGTAGGGAGGGGAAGGAAGCAGGAAGTCCGTTTTTATCATGTTAGGTTTGAGCTGCCTACTAGTCATGTAGACATTCAAGTGGGAATGTCAGATAGACGGCTTGGATATATGCCCCAGGGGAGAGGTTGGGTTGTCAGCATGTGGATGATACTTAAAGCTTTCACCAAAAACGGAAATAGCCTAGATGGAGAAGAGAAGAGGTAGTACCAGGCCTGAGCCCTGGGGCACTCGGTGTTGAAGGAGAGGAAGAGGAGGAGGAACGAACAAGGGAGACTGAGAAGGCATGGACAGTGGGGTAGGAGGGAAAGCAGAGAGCACGGCATCCTGGAATCCGAGGGAAGACAGTGTTTCAGGAAGGAGGGAGTGATCATCAGTGTCAAATGCTTGTCAGCATCAGACTTGCTTGTTATTTGACGTGACCGCTGCATCTTCGCCAGCGTGGTCTAACATACCCTGGCATCCAAGACCATCTTTGAGTCTCATCCTTCCCTGACCTCATCTGCTCCTTTCCCTTCCAAGTCCTTGTCTTTAGCCAGGCAAGGGGATCTCACAGACTTCTGAACACACATGATTGGGCCTTGGGTAAGTCATTCCTCTCTCAGTGTCTCTAATTCCTCATTTTTAAATGGATTACCATGAGAATTAAGTGAGACAAGGGGTGTAAATCACTTAGCAAGAGCCTGTTCTCCAGCCCTTGTTGGGGGTGGTTTAGTAGTTCAGTTCCCTGTCTTGTTATTCTGGAATCTTGTGGGTCTTCTCCATGTCACTCCTATTCCCGCCCTTCTAAATTTGACCCGTCTTTTCATGTCTGGCCAAGCCCCTCTTCATCTAATAGAACTTCCTTTGATGCTCCACCCATCTCAAAACCTGCCTTTGCGCTCTGGTGGCAGTTATCTGGAGGGCGTGATCACTGCCATCCCCCTGCAGTTCTTTATCTGGCCTCCGAGTGTGTAAGAGCCTAGCAGGAAAAGACTGTCCTTTGTTTACCGTGTGCATTTTCCTGTGCGGGGCTCAGTCCTAGGCCTGGAGCAGACGGTGCTCCACATTGTCACCCATGCCACACGCATGGCTATGAAACTTGACAGGTCTTAAGAAATTGTTCCGGTTGGACAGGTGGGAAAACTGAGATCACAAGGAGCCTGGTTCTGTAGTATGTGGCCTCTTTCTCCTCATCTTGATTACTTTAAGTATTATTCAGAAGAAGCCCTTATGAATTTTTTTCCTAAATCCAGAGGAACTTTCCTTTTTCTTGGCAGCAGATCTTTCCACACATTACTGCCTGTAGATTAGTTGAGAATTGGCACCTGATTCTACGATGAGTTCTAGAGACTCAGTGCTGATATAAGAACATTTGCCTGTGGCATTTGTCTGCCTTGAGTTTCTTTTCATTTCGAGGCCTTAATTGCTAGGAGGCCTCAGGAGATTGATTTTGACTAATCCAGTTTTATCCAAATCCCAGGAGACCCATAATTTTGCAGGCTCACCCAGACAGGCTTTCACGAGGCACGTGACCAAACTTGACATTCCCTTTTGTCCAAAGTGGATGGACTGGCCCTAAAATAACCTGTAATTCAACATCCAAGGGACTCTGCAGAGTGTTGCAGAGTGGCAACCCATTTCCCATACTCATTAGCCTAGAACGTGTGTGTTTCTGCCAGGGCTTTATTCAGAGAGGAGTTGTCTTGCAGGACAGAGTGGGATGTGTGTGACCTCATGGGGAGAGAGTGTGGGCACTACCATTTTCTAGCTGTGTGACTCTAGACAAATGCCTTGACCTCTCTGGGCTTCAGTTTCCTCATCTATGAACTTACGATATTATTAAAACTTTCTTCACAGGTTATTGTGGGGAATAAATTGAAAACTCTTTACATAGTGTCTGGCCCAAAGAGCATATCCACTTGCTATTACTATTTCCATTGCCTCCTTTGTTCTGGATTTCATGCCGAGCCTGGAGAAGAACACAGCTTATTTTCTCATAGTTACTGAACTGACTTGAAAGAACCTGTCTGGCTGAGGTCAGTGACCACATTGTCTCAGAGAGAAAGTCTGAAATCTGGTTTCTCTACTGCTGACTCACCTTTTAATCTTCAAGCTGGCCTTGCCTGCTTCCCTGTCTGTAAAGTAAACTTCAGTACTTTCCTGTAAGGACCCTTTTCCTTTTTAAGAGGAAACTGTTCAGACAGGTGAGGAGTAGTGAGTAGAACATTCATCTCTATCCAACTCTAAGCTTCCTGGGGGCAGGTACACAGTCCAGGGCACGGCACAGAGTAGGGGAATATTTGTGAAATGACTCGACCTCTGCCCTTGACACAGAACTGAAACAGCAAAACATGCAATTAACAAAGTTTGGCTTTTCTGTCCCTAATGAAGAAATAGTGGCACCACCCCAGCCCCTTTTATATACTCTTTTCCTAACTTAGTCTTGACTGTCCTTCAACTAACATGTGCCTTGGAACAGGTTTCTGAACAGCTATTCATTCATCAGAGAAGGATTTAACAGTAATAGTTTCAGCACTGAAGTTGGAAGCCACCAACATAGACCTCAGAGATCAGTTTTTTCTGCTGAATACCCTTGAATCCAGAGATGGGATATGGCAGCTGGATCAGACCTTGTCAAATGTCTCTTTCCCCTTTTCTTTTCTAAAGCTGCTTCTCTGGCTCATCTCACGACACCGATGATCTCCTTCGTTAATTCACTGAATGCTGACGGCATGCGACGCATTGTGTTACTGCCACCACCTTCACACTTCCCATCTAATTGGAGAGCATGGGCTGCTTGGGCACAAACCACTGTCCTTAGACTAGAAAGTCCTTCCCTTGACCATTAGTTGGCCATTTGGGGAATTAAAACACTTTCTCTTTTTGCTTGTTACTATTTTCTTTCCTGTTGAAGACCTAATAAGGTTTGCTGTCCCTGGCCACATTCTGAATTTATTCTCTTTTTTTCCCTTGGAAACATTTTGTGTCATACTCTTAGAATGGTCATATTCTAATTCCTCTTGTTTGACACCTGGGAAGAACACTCACTGGTGGGGAAATAGATCCCTCGTCCAACAGAGAATCATAGAATGTGAGATGTAGGAGGGACTTTGTCATTTAGTAGACTAGTTTTCAAACTTTGTTCCATGGAACCACAGATTGCCTGAACGGCCCCTGGCAAGAAGGGGGCTAGATGGGCGCAGTCAGATGACCCAGGCTCTAGGTCTCCTACTCTTACTTCCACCAGAGCAGTTCTACTTTTATTAGTTTTAAACAGTTTAAGAGCGGGGGACAGCTTGAAAAGCCATTGCTTGGTTGAATTCTCTTGTTTGACAGTTGGAGAAAGTAAGCCCAGAGATTGGAGTATTTGCCCGGGATCACACAGCTGTTGGTAGCAAAGCCAGATCTCTTGGCAGCCATCTTGCCATGCTTGTTGAAAGTTACCTGTGAAACCTTGTGTTCCAGGTCTGCCCAATTGTCACTGTCTGGCACTCATCGCGGAACTCTCTCATCTTGATCTGTCATGGGCCCTGGGTTTTGTAGCTTCCCTGGGAACCTGTCTTTTCATTCATTTTGCCAGCAAAGATTTAGTGAGCTCCTAGAATGTGTCGGGCATAGTGGCAGTCACTAGGTTGACTGCATTAAACAGAACAGATCCCAAATTAGAGGCTTGAGAAGGTCTGTAGAGAAGTCTGAGATACAGTTGAGTCTAATGTCGGGAGGCCTCTGTCCCTTTGGGTCCAAAGGAGGCTATTCTGGGGCAGCAGTGTTTCAAATGAGACTGAAGAAGGAGCACGGGTGGAAAAGGTGTTTTGGGTACATGTACTATTTTTTCTAAACTGCATTATGTTCCAAATAGATAATAAATGCACAGGGGACAAAATTGCCAAGTTATAAAACTTTACCAGTGATGAAAAGTCAGTTTCTCACCCCATTCCTTAATCACCTAGATTTAAATTCATTTTATTAGCTTAAAACACAGAAGTGATTCTATATTTCTTTTTCTTTTCTTTCTTTTTTTTTTTTTTTTTTTGAGAGAGGGTCTCACCATGTTGCCCAGTCTGGTCTCGAACTCCTGGGCTCAGGCCATCCTCCTGCCTCAGGTTCCCAAATAGCTGGAACTACAGGTATAGGTGACCACGCCTGGCTAATTTTTTTATTTTTTGTAGAAATGAGGTCTTACTATGTTGCCAAGGTTGGTCTCAAGCTCCTGGCCTCAAGCAGTCCTCCTACCTCGGCCCCCTAAAGTGTTGGGATTACAGGTGTGAGCCGCTGTGCTTGGGCAAAATATTTTATAAGTTTTTCTTTTCTTCCGTTTTTTCCTAGGACCTCATTTTGCCTCTGTTAGATTACATTAATCCTGTCCCTGGCCAGTGTTTCAGTGAGTCTCACCAAAGGCTTCCTTATAGTTCTAGAAAACATAAGAGAAAATGACTGTATTTCAGGCTTTATTACTCAATGAAGTAAGTCTTCTTTAAGCCCAAAAATGGAGTTCACAGGAACTAGTTCTGGGACGTGACATCAAAGTCATAATCTTCTGAGTATGGGTGTGAGAAGGTAGGCTTAAAGGGGGACAGCAGCACTGGCTCCTCAAGGGCAAAACCAGTTGTTCCAGGTGTGCCCCTCTAATTTTGACCATGCCATCCCCTTGAGGCATTCCTTGGCCTATAAATGCTGAAATTGAGCAGAGTCCCAGCCCAGAATGCCGTCTCCTTAGCAAAAGTGACTCATCATACTGGCCGGAGCAGGTCCTAGACCAAAAATTCCCTGTAATTATTGTTTATTTTTATTTTTTTGCCCTGCCACTTCCAAAGATGGAATCCAAACCCTAAGCTTTTTCTTGCCTAAATTGGTGACTGCTTTCAGATGTGACCCATGTACCTGATCAGTTTCATCAAAGAACAAGGTCTTAATCCCTTTGGCCTCCACGGGGTAGGGATGCAGTGTATGGCAACAGTCAGCAGTGCCAGGAAAAGCACCAGTCTTTCCCACAGCATCTGCAAGTCTGAGCCCCTTCGGGACCGAACTGTAGAGTTTTTTTCCATGCCTGCAGAGAAAATGAAAAATCTCTATCGTACTGACATCCAGGAGGCAGCTGCAAGACCTGGTACTAGCACGAGGACACTCATAATGGAGAAAGGATCCAAGGAGATAGCCACCCTCAGTAGATCAGTAAGCTGTAGGTGATCTTTCACAGTGAAGTGAGGTGTTTTGTTTTTTTAATCTGTTCTTTGGGGTGGCTTTCCAAAGCATTTCACTTCTCCCCAGGTCCCCTTCCTCCTCTGATTTCCTGAATATGAAACAACTTCAGAAGGATAGGGTTTCTGCATCATCATTCCCCTTGGGCCCTCTGCAGAGGGATATGCAAAATAGATACTGCAGGAAAAAGCAGCAGCCAGCACCAACACACCTGGTGGCACTTTGAGTTTATGAGTAGTTGCTTAGCACCTGTAAAAGGAAATGTCATCAAAAGCTCAATGATTTAGAGATAGCAGCAACTGTGGCAGTCTGATTAGCTAACCCTGCAGGTCTATCACTTTCTTTTTTTGAAACAGAGTCTTGCTCTGTCACCCTGGGTAGAGTGCAGTGGCGTCATCATAGCTCACTGCAACCTCAAACTCCTGGGCTCAAGTGATCCTCCTGCCTCAGCCTCCGGAGTAGCTGGGACTATAGGAGCGCACCACCACACCTGGCTCATTTTTCTATTTTTAGTGGAGATGGGGTCTCGCTCTTGCTCAGCTGTTTTGAACTCCTGAGCTCAAGTGATCCTCCTGCCTTAGCTTCCCAGAATGCTAGGATTGTAGGCGTGAGCCATCATGCCCTGCCTTCTATCACTTTTTTTAGTCCCCAAAAAAAAAGCTTTCCCATCCCTTCCTCCTCCTGGTCAGCTGTGTGCCACACAGATCTGTCATCAGCAGGTTGTGTCCTCAGGGGTTGTATTGTGCCTGCAGGAGAGGAAAGCCCCTGACAGCCTCTTCTGTTAGAGATAAAAGAATTTCTGAGCAGCTCTGAAGTTGGACTTTCCTGTAGTTTTTGTTTGTTTACTTTTATTTGTTTACGTGTTACTTTCTATGGTTCTGTGTGGCCTACGAGTTTTAGCCCCTTTTGCCTTCAGTTATCCCTCTTCTTAGATTCAGTTTAACCTTGTGAAAGGTATTCTATTTTAGACACTGTTGCCAGTTATCAAGTCTGTGGCTGCTGGAACCATGAAGATCTTTATTGCCAGAAATCCCATTATCTAATTTACCTGCTCCTTCTCAGAGCTCCAAAAAGGACCTCCAGGTTGGTGAGATTTCTCTGAGAAAATGACTTTATGTGTGTGCAAAAAAGATTCTTTTGAATGTAAGTAAATTCCTCTTGGAAACAAATGCTAACTAGTTATGTAACAGAGTTGTCAGAGAGCAGGCTGAGGCTCCCTGGGATTTTCAGTGGCCCCTTTTCATTTCTTTCAACAATTATCAATTGAACACTCTCCATGCAGAGCACTGGGCAAGGCATGAAGGGAAGGGCGAACAGAGCTGCGAGCCAGCCGTGTGGGTCCTCCCTCTGTGGGTCTTTCTACAGCCCTGCCTCATGCAGCGAGGACCGGCAAGTCAGAGTCCTCCCAGGGAGACTTGCATCATCAGACTCAGCGGTCTCTTCTCTTTCCCGCAGCTCCCATAGAAAAGTACCATCCTCCTCTTTCAACTTGGCAAAGCAAAAGGCAGGTAGAATTGTGTCTTTTTTCTTTATACTGTTTTGTCAGTGAAGGCTATATTCCTTTATTCTAATGCATCAACAAAGGATTTAAGGCAACCCCGAGACGGTACATATTTGTTTCCCATTGATTACTGAAACATAATCTCTGGGTGTCTCTCAGTTGGGCAACATCCCCAATGCCATCCTGCCACAAATACAAGCTGAACCTGGAAAAATACAACTGGGCTGGAGAAGAGCTGTGTCGGCTTGGTTTCCAGAGACCGTGAAACAATCTCTGATCCCTCACATCTGTTGCACCAATAACCTTCATCTCGCCCCTGCATAGTAATGAATTGAAAGTTGTTGATGGGTTACTTGTTTGAGTTCCTTCCTTAGAGGCAACAGAAGGGACAAAGTGAAGTAAGTTTTCTACATTCAAATGTCTGTGTTTTGGGTCGTGTGGTTTTCTGTACCTCATTAAACTACAGGTAGGATTGGAAGGTTACGCTCGTTTTTTGGACTGAGTCCTTAGCTGCTATCAGGGATCTGTCCTTCCTCCCTTCACTGATAGAGCACAGGTGCTGCGCTCAGGTAGGCCTGAGATGGTCTCCAAGCCCAGCTAGTTACAAGCCACGTGACCTTGATCAAGTTACCTAACATCCCTGAGCCTGGTTCCTCATCTGTAAAATGGAGTTAAAAGCAGTTACTTTATTGGTAAGATTAAATGAGATATGTAAGGAAAGTCCCTACCTTTAATAGAGGTTCAGTACATGATAGCTTCTTAATAAATCTTAGAACAATCTCAGAAGCTTTGGCCATGTACCAGGGTGACTTGGCTTCTGTGTAGCTTCTTTTTTCTTTCATCTGTTGACCAAGAGAAACTACTGAGGTACATAGCAGATGCTCAATAAATGCTTGTTGAATGAACAAGGGAGCTTTAGTACTTTCTTTGTATCTTGCCTTAGATTAGTACTTTGCAATGTGAGTTTTGTACTGGGAGATGTCTTGCAAGATGCTTTGAGAAAACTGGCCAAATAAATTCAGGGAATGCTGTAGAGTCTGCAGTCTATAGATTCTAGCCCTCTCCAGAGATGAATAGGACATATCACTGGTTTAGAAACTCAGAAGAGTTGTAGAGAGAAGAAATCTCCCTAGCCTTTTAAACTTGGCATTTTCTAAGCACATTTGACTGTGTAGGGTAATGATAGTACCTCCATGATGCTGTCATGGTATTTTTAATGAGTTAACATGTGCAAAGCATTTAGAATAGTGCTGGGCTGCTCTATGACTGTTAAGTATTTTTTAATCCGTGGACTCTTCCAGAGTATTTAACCATTCCCTTATTGATGGGCACGTAAGTTATTTTCAGTGGCATATTGTCATAGACAGTGCTGCAGTAAAATCTTTATGCTCTTGTATAGATATTTCTTTGGGAGAGATTCCTAGAAGCAGAATTGCTGGGTCAAAAGATCTGCACACTCAAACATTTGATAGATCCCTTGGAATGACCTTCCAAAATCTGATCAGCCAGGACCCAACAGTTTATTTGCCCAGTAAAGAGATAAGCACCATCTTCCCATACCGCATGGGTGCTGGATCCTCCTTCTTCCTCCTGCGCGCCATAACTGAAAATGGAATGGAATGCAGCTGAAAGTCACCCCTCTCTTCTGTCTTGCAGAGTCTGGCCACAAATAAGGGACCAAAATGACTGACTCAAAGTATTTCACCACGACCAAGAAAGGTATTGTTTGTTTCATTATGGGCCTTGTCCTGCTCTTTCAGTATCTGACCCTTCTGCTTGCTTCCTGTGGGGTGCATAGTGGGGGTGGGGGTGCAGGCCTGGAAGCACTAGGTGAGAATGGCCTAAGGCTTCTTTACTTGCAGATCTGTAAAATTGAACTGTTGATGATATAAGAAATTGATTCTTCCTTTTAGAACTCAGGAAGGGGAAGAGCATTAGTTCCAAGTATGGAAAAAAGTCCCCTTTTGTTCCCTATGGTTTAAATATGTTTTTGGTTGGCTAAGGTGGCTAAGGTCTATAATCCCAGTAGTTTGGGAGGCAAGCTGGGAGGATCGCTTGAGGCCAGGAGTTCAAGACCAGCCTGGACGATATATCGAAACCCCTATCTCAACAAAAAATAAGAAAAATTAACCAGACATGGTGGCATGCATCTGTAGTCCCAGCTTTTGGGGAGGCTGAGGCAGGAGGATCGCTTGAGCCCAGGAGTTCAAGGTTCCAGTGAGCTGCGATAGCACCACAGCACTCCAGCTTGGGCAACAGAGCAAGATGCTGTCTCTTAAAAAAAAAAAAAAAAAAAAGATATTTTTTTTCCTGGGGGAAGGAAAACATACAATCCTATCAGCAACCCCACAGCAGTGTGTGTGTGTGCCTGATCCTTATCCGTGGGCACATGTTTTTGTTTTTCAGGGTTGTAGCCAGAGTTCTCATCCTGTTTTTCATTTGACATTATCATAAACATTCCCAGCAGTTCTAATGACTCAATATTAAGTCTGTTGAGTTGCTGCACAGAAATTTGCTAAGCTGGGCTTATGTCATTGGGTATTTTAGTTGTTTGTGCTTTTAAGGAAATGGAGGATATTGTCGTGGCTGACAAATGTGCTTTCTCTCTGTTGTAAGCATCTTTCTGACCAGCCCTTCCTTCCTCCCTCCTTCCTTCCAAGTGTGATTGACACATGCCTGCTGACCAGATGAAAAGAGTCTGTAGTTGGATCAGCTGAGCCAGGACCTGAAGTCTGCCCCTCATCAGGCATTTCATTTGTTGGCCCGGCTGGTTTTCACTGAGCTGCTACCATGTGCAGTGGAAGAGACAGACAGAGTCTCTGATCTGGCATTGCTCCAGGATGAGCAGGGAAGACAGTCTGTTAAGTAGTAACCACACTAAAGGGTGGTGGCTGCAGGGGGCTGTAGGAGAACTCCCGATGGGGCTAGCCAGATAAAGAGGGCTGTGAGGAAGTGGGGGAGAAGGCAAGGGCTGTTTGTGATACATTCAGAGAAAGGGCCCGAATTCCTGAGGAGTGTGATGCAAGAAGAGGTTGAAGAGATAAGCAGAGATCAGTCATGTGGAGCCTGGTGAGCCAGGCCAGGGACTGAACTTAGTGCTGGGTGTACTGGAATGTCGGTGGTGGGGTTTTTTTGTGGGTTTTCTTTTGGGGAGAGTGTCTGGGGGAGAGATGCCTGGGTTCAATGCCCTAGAAAAGGGAGAGAGTACAGACAAGGAAACAGATTCAGAGAAGCAAAGTGAGTGTCCTGGGTAGGCTCAAGCACAGGGATTTAGAGCACATGCTTTGAAGCTGGCAGACCTGGTTTTGACTCTGGGCCCTAACACCTACTGGTTGTGTAAGTTACTGAGCCCCTTATAGCCTCCATTTGCTCATCTGCAAAATGGGGGAAAATGTAGAGTAGTTGTAATGACGAAATGAGAAAAGTGTGGGAAAAATTTGCTGTGGTGCTGGGCTTAGGGAAAAGTTCGGGAAGGTAGTCTGCCCTCCCAGCCTGTCTCAGGGTCCTCACTATGTCTCCATGGCAGGGCCCTGAACAATGCTACTTCCTCATTTGTTTTTTCCAGATCATCAAGTTCTTAAGAACAATTCATGACATGCTAGAGCCCTCGTGAGTAGCTGAATCCCCATTTTCAGAGCTGAGCAACCACTTTTGGCTCAGGAAGTGAAAACCTGAGCAAGCTCTTGTAGCTCGAGGTTCTAGGAAAACAGGAAAAGCCTTTGTGTGGGGATCGATCAAATCCTGCTCTCTCCCCACAAACCTGAAGTACCCAGATTCCATCACACTCGCCCTTGAGGACCTTTGGCTGAGTGAGGGTAGCCGAAGAGAGCCTTGCCTTCCTCTGGGTTTTTAGCAGTCTGGCTGAGCAGGACCTGCCATCACACTCTTTGTCTCTCTCAGAAACTTTGTAGCTTCCATGGTTCCTGTCTCTTCAATCCAGCGTGGCCTCCAAGCTTCCATCTTGATAATTCCTCTCTTAATGGTCGTCCCTCACTGTTGCCTGTCCCATCTGAGGCCAGGGGCCTGAAGTTGCCCCTTGCCGGCAGCATGGGGTATCTCACTTGCCTCCCTCCAGTTCTTTTGGAAATTGGGGACAGGGAATTATCCTCTGGCAGGGTGGGGAAGGATTGCTCATGCTTGCCTCCTTTTCTTAGGGGAGATCTTCGAGCTGAAGGCAGAGCTCAACAGTGACAAGAAGGAGAAGAAGAAGGAGGCAGTGAAAAAAGTGATTGCGTCAATGACCGTGGGCAAAGATGTCAGGTGTGCAGGAGTAGGCTGGGTGGCAGCAGGAGCTGGCTCTCGGGAGAGTTTATAGCTTGTGTCCATTTCAGAGCTCTCCTTTACGGGTATCTAGGGAACCGTGTGTCCCCTCACATGGCTCCCTTCATGAACCTCCTTTCCCAGCAGGAGGTTTTGTTTGCACAGGAGTCACGAGCTCAGAGGCTGACGGGTCAGGTGGTAATGGAGCAAGTGAACTGGACTAGGTTGAAAAGACAGCAGGCAATGGAGTGGGTGTGGCGTGGGCCCTACCAGAAATTCCAGAGGATTGCTGCTGGCTGGGGAAGAGGACCCAGTGCGGCCAGGTCTTCTGGTTTTTAAAAGAATGGGAAATCTAGATTTTTCATTTTAAACCTCCCTGTTTTAAATGGCCAGATAAAATTGAATAAGTGATTTGTTGTCCAGGTGAAACATAACTGCAGATTGGATTTCTCTAATTTGTTGCTGGTTTGCCACCTCTGGTTTGCACCTGCTGGCTGGAGCGGATTGGGTACGGAATGGCTGGCACAGCTTTGCTCGTGCTTCCTGCTGCTGGGAATGCCCAGTGACCTGGCTTGTTTTCCCATCTTTTAAAACCCATTCAAGGTCTACCTTCTCCCCATTGCCTTCTCTCAACACCCCAGCCCACTGCCCTGAACTCAAAGCATGTGCTTTCTGTTCCTGTCACCCAGCACCAAATCTAGACTGTTCTCTTATGGGTACTGTGTTTACCTGCCCACCAGATTGTAAAGACCCCAATCCAGGGGACAAGATTTTATGACAACTTAATATTTGCACAGTGTTTGAGAATCTATAAAACACATTCAGATATGTTTTCTCAGTAGTTCCTTACAATTCCCATGTTGTGGGTAATGATGTTTTTCCTGCTAGAGAAATAAGATAAAGGAGTAAAATGACTGCCTATCAGGTGCATGGTTTATGGCAGACCAAGGACTTGCGTCTAGCCCTTCTGAAATCCAAATCCAGGCTGATTTTGCCCATGCCCTCTGCTCTGTGCCCTCATCGTGCCCAGCCCTGTGCCTTGTAGCCTGGGTGCTGCCATGGAGCAGCTCCCCATCCAGGTCCCGTGACTGGATCACACTGCCCCAGGTTTTCCCATGCATCACCCTATCCTGTTGCCATCCTCAGCGAGGGACCTCCTGACGACAGCTCAGGAGACGCAGCTATGCAGAGACCTGCTGAACGCAGAGCAGCAAAGGGAGCAGGCGTCTGCTAGGAAAGCAGGCCGCCTCCTAAGTCAGATTCCTTCCAGGACAAAGCTGCTCTCCTTCAACCAGAGCCCTGCTGTCAGCTCCTCACAGAGGAAGCATCTTTGTTCTTCTCTCTCAAAAGAGCTTGGTTTACTGATGTGACGGACCCAAAAGAGCAAGTCAGGCTCATCACAGTTCTTCCTCCTCCCCCTCACCCTGCTCCCCACTCCCTGTTCTTCCTCGTGCGTCATCATCCAAGGTGACGCATCCATTTCAGCTTCGGCTGCTCTCCTGCCTGTTGGGACTCAGGAAGTTCACTTTGACCGTGTTGCCGTGGCCTTGCCTGTAAGAGAATCAGAATTCAGAGGGGAGGTGAGGGTTCTAGAGGTAGAAAATTGATATCTAACCATATTTCACATCTCAAGAGGGCCTATGACTCTGCGACCACGGGTACCATGTTGGGAAGCGTTCCACCCAGTAGTCGTCAGCATGGACTTCAGAGTCAGACCTGTCTCTGCAGGCAGGTTATTTGACATTTACGGACCTCAGTATTGTCTTCTGTGAAATGGAGGTAATCCCCAGGCTTCTCAGAGTGGTTAAATGAGATCGAGGATGTAATGCCCTTAGCACCAAACCTGGTGTACAGCATGTGCTCCATACGTGCTGTGCTGGTTCTTAGTGAGTGCCAGGGCTGGCCCTTGTGAAAGCGGCGTGGTCCGTTCCTGCTTCCCTATGATCTTCCAGAACCAGCAGCCCACTGTAAGGGGCCACGTTAAGTATCAGCGGAATCATTTTCATTTATTCAGCACCTCCCAGATATCTTAAGTATGTGTCTCATTTAATTATCACAAGGGGCTGGGCATGGTGGCTCATGCCTGTAATCCTAGCACTTTGGAAGGTCGAGGTGGGAGGATCACTTGAGGCCAGGAGTCCGAGACTAGCCTGGGCAACATTGCAAGACCCCATCCCTACAAAAAAATTTTTTAAAATTAGCCAGGCATGATGGTGCACAGCTACAGTCCCAGCTACTTAGGAGGCTGAGGGTGGATGATCACTTGGGGCCAGGAGTTTAAAGTTACAGTGAGCTATGATCACACCACTGTACTCCAGCCTGGGCGACAGAACAAGACCCTGTCTTAAAAAATAATAATAGGCCGGGCGCGGTGGCTCACGCCTGTAATCTTAGCACTCTGGGAGGCCGAGACGGGCGGATTGTTTGAGCTCAGGAGTTTGAAACCAACCTGAGCAAGAGCAAGACACCGTCTCTACTACAAATAGAAAGAAATTAATCAGACAACTAAAAATATATATAAAAAATTAGCCGGGCATGGTGGTGCATGCCTGTAGTCCCAGCTACTCAGGAGGCTGAGGCACCAGGATTGCTTGAGCCCAGGAGTTTGAGGTTGCTGTGAGCTAGGCTGACGCCATGGCACTCTAGCCTGGGCAAAAAAGTGAGACTCTGTCTCAAAAAAAAATAAAATAATAATTATCACAAGGGTCCTGTGAAGTGAGTTTCTGTTGCACTTTTCTAGCAAATGAGGAAACTGAGACTTGAGATGAATACCATACAGCTAGCAAGAGGCAGCTCTGGGTTTGATGGGCTCCCGAGCTCATGTTTGAACTGTGTGAAAAAATCTAAGGACTTTTTTTACTTTTAAAATCACCCTTTGGGATTCCATTTCTACCGATAGGTGTTTGTTGGTAGCATAACATCACTGATACCCTCCCTTTTTACTAGGAAGTCCTGTCTGTCTTTCTCTTTCCCTCCTACCTACTATTCTCCACTCCCTAATTAGTGGCCTGAAAATCTTCCTCTTCCTTTCTTCAGCCTTCCCCATGCTGACACCATCTTGACCTTTCAGTGCCCTCTTCCCCGATGTGGTGAACTGTATGCAGACGGACAACCTGGAGCTGAAGAAGCTGGTGTACCTGTACTTGATGAATTATGCCAAGAGTCAGCCTGACATGGCCATTATGGCTGTCAACACCTTTGTGAAGGTGAGCAGGAGCTTGGTGGGAGGGGGGCATGAAGTGCGCACTGCTCCATTTCCCCTCAATCTCTTGGTGTGGGGCCCTGTGGCCCTGGATGGACACGCTGAAGCTCCTTTCCAGACCGGCGACTGCCTCCTGCCCAGCCCGAGGGCCTCTCCCTCCAGCAGAGGGCTCCCTCTTGCAGACAGTCAGGTGCTAAAGACCCTGCATGACTCATCCCATGTGAGGTGGTACAAGGCCTGTTGATCCCCTCATGCCCCTAGGAATGGCCATGGCCCTGCATACTTTGCCAGGGCAGTTTTCAGCAAACATCTGAGAGCTTCTGTGTTCCCTTCTAGGCTGCTCCTTCTACATTTTCTGTAGAAAGTGTAGCTCTTTAGAACCTTAGCTCTCCTAGCTTTGTCAATGCTCAGATATGGGAAAATGAGGATTTCTGTGGCCCAGTGGCAAGATTGAGGCTTGTGAGGCTAGATGGTTGTGAGTTTGAATCGCAGCTCTGCTCTGTGGCTTCGGGTGAGCTCCCACCTTCCTGAGAGCCTCAGCCTCCTCATCTGGGAAACGGGGTCCAGTATTGTAAGTCTATTGTGAGGATCAGAGGAGACAGTGGGCACAGCCCCTACACAGTATCTGGCAGATGCTAGGTGCCTGTTACATGACATTTACTTTTGGTACTGTCGGCTGCAGTTGCTGGAGATCCCACAGCAACTGTCTGGTTGTTCAGCCCAGCAGTGCTCAGAGCGGCAGGCCAGGGAGGATTTGAAACCACAGATGGCTCATTCTGCCCCTGCCCCTGGCCAATGGCTGGTTCCCCTCAGGACTGTGAGGACCCTAACCCCCTTATTCGAGCCTTGGCTGTGCGGACCATGGGCTGCATCCGCGTTGACAAGATCACAGAGTACCTGTGCGAACCACTCCGGAAGTGCCTGAAGGATGAGGATCCATACGTGCGCAAGACAGCCGCTGTGTGCGTGGCCAAGCTCCATGACATCAACGCCCAGCTTGTAGAGGACCAGGGCTTCCTGGACACCCTTAAAGACCTCATCTCAGACTCTAACCCCATGGTAAGCCACTGCCACCCACCATGCCATCTCTGCCACCTCCTGGGTTGCTTGAGAAGACCTTGGCTTGTCCCTCCACGAGGCAGTCCCTGGTTCCTAGAAGTCAGAGCCCTGCTGGGTGTACCACTTGTTCTTGTGCTTTGCGGTGGTCCAGGTATCATCTTTGGAGTGAGCTAGACCTGGATTACCATCTCTGTGGACTCTAACTAGCTGTGAGAACTTGGGCAAGCTGCCAGCTGCCTAACCTTGCAGATCCCTCTTTCCTTTGCTTTTCCTTTCCCTTTTCCCTTCCCTTCCGCTTCCCTTCCCTTCCCCTTCCCTTCTCTTCCCTTCCCTTTTCCCTTCCCTTCCCTTCCCTTCCCTTTTCCCTTCCCTTCTCTTCCCTCTACCCTTCCCTTCCCTCTTCCTTTCCCTCTCCCCTTCCCCTTTCTTTTCCTTTCCTCTTTTTTTTGCAACAGAGCCTAGCTCTGTTGCCCTGGCTAGAGTGCTGTGGCATCAGCCTAGCTCACAGCAACCTCAAACTCCTGGACTCAAGCAATTCTCCTGCCTCAGCCTTCCGAGTAGCTGGGACTACAGGTGCACACTGCTATGCCTGGCTAATTTTTTCTATTTTTAGTAGAGACAGGGTCTCCCTCTTGTTCAGCCTGGTCTCAAACTCCTGACTTCAAACGAGCCTCTTGCCTCAGCCTCCCAGAGTGCTAGGATTATGGGCGTGAGCCACTGTGCCCGGCTGATCTCTCTTTTCTTTATCAGTGAGATGTATCTAATTGTGCCTGGCTGGCGGGAATGCTGTGAGGGTAACATGCGTGGCATGGTTTGGCACACAGTGGGTGTGCGATCAATACTAGTGCCCTCCTTCCCCTCCCGGTCACTGTCATTGTTGCTGTCTTCTCGCCAGGACCATGTGTAAATGCCAAATGTGGGGTGCTTTTCCCTTTCCCCACATTTTTGCAGGATTGTAGAGGATCACCCTTGAAGTAGCATAGCCCGGGAGACAGGACATCAGGATGTGGCTAGATGGGACTCTAGTCAATCATGGTGGTGGCAGCAGTTTGGAGGGCAGTTTATCAGGACCTATTTAAAATGAAATACACAAACCCCTGGGCCCAGTCTTCCCCACTCTGTATGCTACAGAAACACTGAGCAACTGCCACAAATGGGCACTGAGCAGCCAGTACATGGATGGGCATTAGAGCACTGTTTGTCACAGGGAAAGGTTGAACACAGTGCAGAAACACACTTAAAAACAACTGCTCTAGGCCAGATGCAGTGGCTCATGCCTATAATCCCAGCACTTTGGGAGGCTGAGTCAGGAGGATTTCTTGAAGCCAGGAGTTCAAGACCAACCTGGACAACACAGGAAGATCCCATCTCTACAAAAAATAAAAATTAGCCAGGTGTGGTCACATGCGCTTGTAGTTCCAGCTGCTTGGGAGGCTGAGGCAAGAGGATTGCTTGAGTCCTGGAGTTCGAGGTTGCAGCGAACTGTGATTGTGCCACTCTACTCCAGCCTGGGCAACAGAGTGAGGCCCTGTCTCTAAACAAAATAATAGTATAACAGCTGCTCTAATGGAAACGTGTTAAGGGCCCAGAGCTTCACCTGTCAAGCCCTTCTATTCTCCAGCCCCATCTGTTCCCAGCAAGTTCAAGGAGTTCTGCAGGAATCTTCTAGCTCTGAGAAGCACAGTTGACAAGCAGTGAAATGAACTGTCGTAGCTGGTAGACAGAGGCTATTGTGTTTAGATAGCCGGCAGTGCTTTCTCTTGCCAGACACTTGGAGGTAGGTCTTTCTTGTTTTTTAGATGGCAGGTACACTTATTTTACTTCAGTTTTCAGAGGAGTTAGCAGGGTGAGTGCTTGGAGTAGGTCTTATTATGGCTCCAGACCCTGCCCATGGGGTCATATTCCTTTCAGGATGTTTGACCTCTGGCCAGCCAGCATCATCACCCCACTGCCCCCTGGCCTATGAACAGTGCCTCCAGCCTCTGCCCCTTCCACCCTCTCAACCAGGTGGTTGCAAATGCAGTGGCCGCCCTGTCGGAGATCGCCGAGTCTCACCCTAGTAGCAACCTGCTCGACTTGAACCCACAGTCCATTAACAAGCTGCTGACAGCCCTAAATGAGTGCACCGAGTGGGGCCAGATCTTCATTCTGGACTGCCTGGCCAACTATACGCCCAAGGACGACCGTGAGGCCCAGAGGTGAGCAGGCCGTCCCCTGCTTGCCAGCCCAGCCTGAGGACCCCTAGACCTGGTTCTCAGGGGCCTCCAGCCATGAACTGGGTCACAGGCCTTAGTGGGCCCCTTTCTAGGGACTTGCCCCACAGACCATCCTCAGACACACCTCAGGGGAGGCCGGCTGCTTCCCACCTTTCCAGAACCTGGCATTCAGTAGTGTTTCCTCAGGCAGCCAGCTTATTGCTCACTGTGGACACAGGCAGGACCTGACCTGGGAGCTGATGGAGACCCTGGTCACTTTGGCTGAGTCAAGGAGATGGGTAGCAGCAGAGCCACTGTTCATTGACTTATCAGTGGTGCCTGAGGTTCTGCTGGGTGCTTTCCGCACTGTGCTCGTTCTTTACGTGCATTATCTCACCTAGGCCCCTGGCAACTCTGTGAAGTAGGCATCATCTCCATTTTATAGATGAGGAAACTGAGGGTCAGAGTGGTTTGAACCTGCCTGGGATCAATTACCGGGCAGCAGAACCAGGATCTAGATCTCTCTCCTTCGAAGACATGCTATTTTGATAACTAAAAACAGGCTATTTCCCCTTGTCTGTCTCTCCTATGTGCCCATTGGAACGGACGGACCCCAGCATCTGTGAGCGGGTCACCCCCAGGCTTTCCCATGCCAACTCTGCTGTGGTGCTCTCTGCTGTGAAGGTGCTGATGAAGTTCATGGAGATGTTGTCTAAGGACCTGGACTACTATGGCACACTGCTCAAGAAGCTGGCCCCACCCCTGGTCACGCTGCTGTCAGCTGAGCCGGAGCTGCAGTATGTGGCCCTGCGCAACATCAACCTCATCGTGCAGAAAAGGTACTGAAGTCGCCATGCACTCATGTGGCGTGCATCCCCAGGGGAGACTCTTCTGCTCCGAAAAGGGGCTCTCAAGGGAAACCTGTCACCGTGCAGGAAGTTTTAAAGCTTAGCTTAACCCAGGGATTCTCAATCACTGGCAACTTTGACTCCCAGGGGACATTTGACAATGTCTGGAGATATTTTTGGTTTTCACATCAAGGGGGGCTGCTACTGGCATGTAGTGGGTAAGGCCAAGGATGTTGGGCAGTCTGCTGCAATGCACAGCATGGCCGCTTCAACAAGGAACTTTCAGGCCCAAGATGTTAACAGTGCCAAGGTTGAGAAGATTTGACTTAGTGTAACCAGGAGCCGGCTGGGTTAGGCTGGCATGGGGCTTCTTAACCCAGACATTGGATGGCTTCAGAGTCCATAGAGCCCTCCTGAAATGGAGTGTGAGATTTTGTGTGTCTCTGTGCATTTTTCCTGGGGACAGAGTCCATAGCTCTAGTCAAATTCCATGAGGTTGGAAGACTCTGAGGTGGTAAGGAACTGTTGGACTTTGCATCAGCCATGAGGCCTGGGAAGGAGTATATCAGAGTTACTCCAAATGCCATTTAGCCCGTTTCCCTCCTCCCATGAGAGTGACTGCAGCAGTAAATCTCTGTTCCCAAAACAAGGGGCCTGGTACCAGGGTAGGCTGAAGCTGAAAAACAGTTGAACAGTGCAGGATCTGAGGAATTCTTTGGAACAATCCTCTCCTTCCTCTGAGGCAGCTGAGTGAGGGAGCCCTGCAGCTCCAGGGAGTGGGATTGGCCTCCTGAGTTCTCCCAGCCTTGTTGGTCCAACAGCTCGCTCAGCAATCAGGACTTGGCAGCAACTAACTGTTGAGTATACATATGTTACCTCAGGCCCATTGCTATGAGTGGGGATATGCAGAGACTAAGGCTTCTCGCAGTCATTCTCTCTTGGAAAAGAGCATGCTCTCCTTGTCCTAGCATCAGTCTGGTTCTTAGTACTCCCTGGGGGGCCCAGAGATATTGGTTGAATTGGAACATTTGTGAAGGTTTGGGAGGTAAAAAGGGGAAAGCTTTCTGAGTGTCTAAACCAAGGGATGAAACTCGGGCTTCCCACTTGCAGTGTGGGTCTTTACACACCAGTGCCCTTAATAAGACTTAATAAGGTGTAGTGACTCGGAGATCCAGATCAGTGTGAAGGGCTCCCTGTGCTATATTTAACACAGTAAATCTCTTAAGTTGTTCATGTCACTGAGACACAACCTGGCCTGGTCCTGGCATGTAGTTGGGCAGCTTTTGCCAAGTCCTGATTGTAGAAATCACCTTCCTGCTACCCAACTCAGGGTCTCTCTCTTGTCCCATAGGGCATGACAAAGGCTCCTCGCTTGACCGGGATCTCCCCACAGCTTGTGTACCCGGTTCCTCCTCTTCACAGCACTGAGCCTCCAGGTTCCTCCTATCTCTCTGCCCTGTCTTCTCCCTTCTGTACCCTCTGTCTTCATTCCTTTTCTTTCCCCTTTTCTGTTCTGGAAAGGGCATGGGAGTAGGAGTAGGAGTCGGGGTGGTGGCTCTCATCTTGCTGCCATCCTTATTAGCATTAGCCGTGTGATCTAGTACAAGCCTCTCAACCTCTCTGAAGTTCCCTTGTCTAAGAAGAATGCGGTGGGTGGTGTCAGTTGCAGGCAAAAGGGAGTTGCCTTTGAGGAAGGAGCAGTGATGTGCGTGACAGTGCTCCACTGGTGACAGTTCCAGCCTAGCAAGTGCCTTCTCTGAGGTGGGCATCAGTCATGCTGGATGCTTCATGTCTAACTCTCACAAAGCGGCCTGTTATGTAGGTGTCTGTGTCGGGGTCCACAAGACCACCCCCACATTCAGAGATTCGTTAGTAGGATTCATGGGACTCAGTGTATAGTTGTACTCACAGCTTAGATTCATCAGAGCAATGCAGTCAGGATACAAGGTGGGAATCCATAAGAGACTTCCTCATGCTTCCTTCCACCCATGGGGGTGTTGCACAAAGCACACTCCTCCCCCAGCGACGAAATGCAGCAACATGTGTATAATGTTTCTGCCCAGGGGAGCCTGTTTGAGACTGAGGCCCCAAGGTTTTTATTGGCGGTACCTACCAAAATTCCAGACTCTCAGAAGGAAAGCAGGTGTTTAACATAAACCTAAGTGTTTGTACAAATAGTCTAGGCACGGTTAACCACTTTCATCATTTAGGGAATAGAGAACACTCCTGAAATTCGAGTTCCACATGCTAGGCCTTTTTATGACTAGCAGACTAAGGCCTGTAGTGATAATACTTTTCTGCACAGTGTCATTCCCATTCCATGGGTGAGGAAACAGAGGCCTGGGATCACAAGTTAGGATTGAGACCAAGGTCTGTCTGAGTCCCAAGCCTGTCACATGGTGCCTGCTGCCTCTCAGATGGAAACTTCTCTTGCTGTACTTCCTCTTCCCTTCCTGTGATGTGGTCAGACAGGCAGTAGCCAGTCAGAACCTTTCTCAGGCTGGTCAGTGGCCCGCTGCCCAGGAGCTTGCCGCCAGGGCAGTGACTCTGCCTTCATGGACATCAGACTCCACCTCAGACCCTAGAAATGTCCCAGCAAACGTGGAGGGGTTTTCACATAGGGCTTAAGCCTTGCTTTTTGCTCTCTGGGCATCCTGCCCCACCACCAGGCCTGAGATCCTGAAGCATGAGATGAAGGTCTTCTTCGTGAAGTATAACGACCCCATCTACGTGAAGCTGGAGAAACTAGACATCATGATCCGCCTGGCCTCCCAGGCCAACATCGCCCAGGTCAGCAGAGTGGTGGTCAGGGCACGGGCAGCTGTGCCACCAATGAGCTGTGGTCTCACCATTAACGCTTCGTTTGTTGAAGAGTGTTTAGCACAGGACTTTGTAAGCAAGTAAAAAAACTGATGTTTTTGTTACTAAAGAATGTTCTCAGGTGGGGAAGTAGGGCTACCGAAAAAAGTAAAAAGAATGTTCTATTATTACTATTCATTAAAAAGTGGTAGTGGGATGTGTTAGCTAGATCAACCTAAAACAAGAGTTGTCCAACCTTGCTTTCCTTTTTGGGCACCTGAGAGCTCTCTCCCTCCCGTGGGCCTTCTACCTTGAGCAGGAGGCAGAATCCCGTCTTTCTAGGGATCTATGTATACCCACTTCCCAGGGGTGTTCCAAGAGATGGCCCCATCAGATGCCCTTGGACCCCATCTTCTCTGTTTGGGCCCAGGTGTTGGCAGAGCTGAAAGAATACGCAACGGAAGTGGACGTGGACTTTGTTCGGAAGGCTGTGCGTGCCATTGGCCGCTGTGCCATCAAGGTGGAGGTGAGGCTCTGGGACTCTGTCCTTGGCCAGGGAGGGGAAGGGAACCAAAACCAGGAAACCAGTCTGATTCTAACAGAATCTACCAGCTGCTTGTGGTCCGGGAAGGCCTGAGTGTCAGCACTAGAAGCCCTAAGGCACCCATTGTGCAGATCTGATTGGGCTCCTTTTCACTCTGTAGTCTCCTTTAGGTCTTAAGGTTGCTGCAGATTAAAGTAATCCATTATAATCCTGGTTCACCTGCAGCATTAGCTAAGATTCTAGGGCAGCCATAAGCTGGTGGTGGCCCTGGTAGACTTAGCTTTCACTTCACAGAGCAGGGGCAGGGGCTCTGCCTGTTGAACTTGAGCTGCCCATGTGCCTCTCTGTCCAAGCTCCCCAGGGCCACTGCAGACCCATGTGTCCTGGCATTTCATCCCCTCTCGTTCTCTGCTTGTGGAGATTTTCCTTAACCACTGAGCCAGATTCACCTTAAATGAGGCCACTGGTGGCTAGAGGATCCTGAGACAGGATCCTGGGTCACCTGCAGCCCAGACCCTTGGCGCCTGTGATGGTCTGGCCATCCTGAGAAGTTTCCTCCACCAGGCCATTAGCACAGTGTGTGGGAATAAAGGTGGAAGAGCTGGTCCAAGCAGAACTGTGTGAGTGTTTTTGGTCACAAGAGCCCATTTTATGAAACAAACAAAAGAAAGGTGGTGGGATAAGGCTGGAGTGTAGTCACTGTGCCCCCTATTGCCCTGGAGGAGCTCTGAGGACCCTCCCTGCTCTCAGGAGCTCTGCCTTTGGCTTCTCAGTCTCATTCTGTATCCCTGTCATCCCAGGGCCATCATTTGGCACTAGTTCTTCCCCCGTTACCTGGAGACCAGGTTCTCCTGTTCCCCTGCTGTGGCGAGGAAGGTGGGTGAAGAGCCCCTGGCCAAGGTGTGGTCATCAGAGACTCTATTGGAGACAGGGTACAGGGACCTTGCCCATACTCTCCTCCTCCTCCCACACAGCAATCTGCAGAGCGTTGTGTGAGCACGCTGCTCGATCTCATCCAGACCAAGGTCAACTATGTGGTGCAGGAAGCCATTGTGGTCATTAAGGACATCTTCCGCAAGTACCCCAACAAGTACGTGCCCACCCTTCCCAGAGAGAGGGCGATCCCACTCTGTTTGGGGACAAGGATGGTGGGGAGGAAAAGGAAGGGGCATCTTCTCTCTTTCTTTCTTCTCTGCCACAGACAGCATTCTGAAAAGAAACCCTTTGTTTTGTTCTTATTTCCCCTGAGCTGCCTCTTCTCTGCTGCCTGGGCCAAAATAAGAGCTAAAGTATAACAGATAAAACTCAAATCCCCTTTATTCACACCTCTTGGGTCTTGGGGGACAGCTGCCCATCTCTCCTGGCCCCTGCTGGGTTGCCTGGACTCCTTTGGTGCTCACGTTCCGGCTGTGCCTGGTCTCCCAGGTATGAGAGTGTGATTGCCACGCTGTGTGAGAACCTGGACTCCCTGGATGAGCCCGAGGCCCGTGCTGCCATGATCTGGATCGTGGGCGAGTACGCTGAGCGGATCGACAACGCCGACGAGCTGCTGGAGAGCTTCCTTGAGGGCTTCCATGACGAGAGCACCCAGGTGAGCCAACTCAGGCCAGGGCTTCAGTCATGACTGGCAGCTTGACCCCTCTGTGGCCCATCCTGCCCTGGAACCCTCCCCTCCTAATACTGCATTTAGGACAGACAGGTGACTGATGCATGGGTGACAGTCATGGTCCCTTTCCCTCCTCCACTGCAGCACCTCAAGGGGACGTGTGGGACAGTCTGTGGTGGTGTGCATGGAAGACAGACAGAAGTTTCTGGTTTTGTTTTAATTTTGTATTTACATTCCAATAGGTAGTACACTGACTCGGTTCAAAATTGAAAAGATACAAAAGGACGTATAGCGAAAAGTCTCCCTCCTCGGACTTTTCCAGCCGCCAGTTCTCCTCCAAGAGGTCACCAGTGTTTTCTTGGGGAGACTTCCAGAGATCAGTTAGGAATACACCAACAGATACACACACACACATACACATATTCATACATACATACATACACACGCACACATAGGCAGTCAATTCTCATTATTCATGGTACTTCAATTCTCATTATTCATAGTACTTTTGTCCCATAGGCACTGCAAACGCTGAATTAGCAAGTATCAGTACTAATACCATTGCTTCTAGGAGAAATATCAAGTTATGTTTCTATGAGCATCTGGGCACACATTTTTGTCAACCAATCAATATGTAACCTTGTTTTATGTATATTTTGGCTTAAAGACACCTTATTTAATATATATTGCTAATTTGTTAATGTCAGACTAATGGCCGACAGGACTGTAACTTGTGCCTGAATGAAGTTTATGTAGCACATGTATTTTCTTCATAAGGCACATCACAACCTTCTTATGCTTAGGAACGTTAGACAGTACTTCAACACTGTACTTTGGAACCATTTTAAATGAGGAAATCACCAACAAAAAGCTCAAAAATGTGAAAAACATGACACTAAATAGACCACAGAAAGGACACTCATTCACAGTATGAGAAGTGAAACAAGAATGCAGAGAGAGCACTGCCTTGTTCGACCTCAGCTGTGAACGTGGGTGTCAGGTGACTCATGGTTTTCCCCACTCTGCGCATGTCTGCAAATGACCACAAAAGCCCAAACTATTGATTTGAGGGCTACAAGTAAATTTTAGTAAGTAGGCAGGTTCACAAACATGGACTCCACAAATAATGAGGGTCAACTGTATATATAATATGTGTTTTTCTCTTTCTTATTTTAAGCACTCCTGATAGCATACTATGCAAATTCACATTGTTCAGCACCTTGCCTTTTTCCCTTACAAATATATCTGAAGGTCCTGTCATTATTAATTTTATGCTTTATTTAACAAGTCTCTGCTGATGGTTGTTTACATGTCCAGTCTTGTGCTCTTTTAAACAGTACTGCTACAAATAACCTGTTTAACACACATCTGCAAGTGTATCTGGAGGATAAATTCTTAGCAGCAGAATGCTTAGATGAAAGCATGTGCCTCAGAGAGTTGGGTAGCTGTTGCCGGATTTCCCTAGGTGTAGACGTTGTGCTGACTGGCACTCCTAGCTCAGATGGTAGGTTGCCCTTGCCCCCTCGCCAGCCTAGTGCATCCTCACACTTTGTTTTTGCCAAGCTAAGAGATAGCAGGGGGTTTTGTTTGCATTTCTATTATGAATGAGGTTGAGCATCTTGTCACTTGTGTTCTCTTTTCTCTGGGAACTGTCAGTCTCTGAGCACAGAAGTCTGAGCTGCCCAACTGGGGCAGTGTAACCACAGTGGATCTGAGTGTGGGCCTTGGAATGGGAGATCCCAGATTCTACACCCCTCTTCTGCCTCTTCCTGGCTTGGTAACTTTATGCTTATCCCTTTACCTCTCTGAACTTCAGTTTTCTTATTTATAAAATGAAAATCATAAAGACTTTCCTTCATCCTGTTGCAGTGTAATGCTGAGATGCTTTGTGTAATGTCCTTAATACACACCCAGCCCATAATAAACACTTCTTGGCAGTATTGGTTTGGGTCAAAATTAGTTTCAGAAGCAAGCAAGCCTGTGGTGGCACACACTTGTAATCCCAGCGGGTCTGAGGCAAGAGGATCCCTTGAGCCCAGGAGTTCAAGTCCAGCTTGGATGACATAGTGAGACCCTGTCTCTTAAAAAAAAAAAAAAAAAAAAAAAGTACTGAAAAGTAAACTGGCCAAAAATGGGTTTGTGTAGCTGGCAAGTCCAGGCAGCGTGCCCTCTTCCAGCACTCCTGGCTGAGGGTGTCATTGGGGCTGTCTCTGTAACCCTGTGATGGCTTCTGCCTTGGGTAGGCTCCCAAGAGTGGGGGCTACAAGGGCTGAACAGTTCCAGGCTACATCCTTATAGCTTCACAACCCCCATGGAAAGAGTTTTTCCCTCAGTAGTTCCAGCAAAAGTCCCAGGACTATCTGCATTATCCTGAGCCAGTCACTGTGACTCTGATTGGCCAGGTCTCCCAGGCGCTGATCCCAGCCTGTGTGGATTGAAAGGGACAGAGAAGGGCGAGTCTCTGGAGCAAAGCCAGCGTTCTGTTCCCAGAAGACAGAGTAGATGCTGGGTGAGCAAAAACAACAGAACAAATGTCCATCACAATATCATAGTAATAATTCCCACCGTCACCCTCTCCCACTGCACCTACCTCCAGGCTGGCCTCTTCTCTCTTGTCTCTGAGAAGCAAAGTCCAGTCTGTGATGGCATCTGCCCCTGCAACCAAGTCCTGCTGGGGGTTACTGTGAGGACGTCCTATAGGTGTGCGTTTCTGCCCATATTTTACGGTCCATCTTTTGCAGCCTCTTCCCGCTCAGCTAAGCCTGCAAAAGAGCTGGGATGAGAGAAGCTGGACAGGGAGAACTGAGCCAGGAGCTTGGTGACACGAAAAAAAAACTTAGAATCCAGGCTCCTCCCATTTTGTGGCCTGGAGCTTGTTACTTAAACTTGCCAAACCTGTTTCCTTGTCTCTAGTACAGGATTACTGCAAAGACTATGTAAAGTGCCCACTCTAAGCTCAGTAAACAATAGCTGGGTGGTGGTGGTGGTGTTTTAATTGTGTAGCTTATTTTAAGAGTACTTGTTTAGTGTTTGACAATTTGGAACTCACTTTAATCGTCTCTTGGAGCCTCCTCATCCTTGGCTCCTAGGTCTCTCTAGCCGTGGACAGGGAGCTCAGAAAGTCTTGCCAGGGTGGTGCCTCAGCCCACTCCACATCTTGCCCCTGTCTTGCCCCCATCCCATCCTGTCTGGATGGCAGGGACAGCAGCGTCATTGCATGAGAGCTGCCCTGTATATGCAGAACAACGGGGCATCAGCGTGTTGGGGGAGCTGGGCAGGTTACTGAGCCAGGGCCCCGGGCTCGTGGCCAGAGCATCCTCTGGCAGGAGCACAAGGCGTACCTCCGGGAAGCACAGCAGATCTGAGGGTGGTGAATAATTCCAGGCAGCCCACTGACTGGGGTGGGGAGAGTCCCTGAGTGATGGTGGTGGTGGCGACGACTGCTGGGATGACAGCTGTTGTACAGTGAGCAGAATACGCAATAGCTTTTTCACATTTGTTGTCTCCTTGACTCCTCCCATTAACCCTGTGAGGTGTTATCCCCATTTTATAGACGAGGAAACTGACTCAGAGAAGTTAAATGATTTGTCGAGGATCACCCACCTGGGAAGTGACAGGACCAGAGTTCAAATGAGATGTGATCTGACTCTAGCTCCAAGCAAGCGGCCATAAGTTGCCATTTTGAAAGCCTGAAGTGGGCCACACCTCTCCTTCACAGATCAGGAGTAAATGGCTTCCCATAGCTGCCCAGCCAGAGGCTGGAACCAGGATTGGAAGCCAGATCCTGGGTTTCCTCCTGCCTTAGAAACAGCCAGTCCACTGCTCCTCTGCCACTGGCCCACACGTAGCCAAATTGCAAAGACTCAGGATCCATTAATGGCAGAAACAGACCACCTCCCCTCCATTCTATCTCCCACTGTCAGCCTGTCCTGCACAAGAGCCCTCCTGTTGGACAGGCCCAGGAGATGCTGCCAACACCCACCCCTCATCCCCCTGCTACAGGCCTGTCCCTGGCACAACCCGTGGACTCCTCGCACTGCCCTGGCTCTGGAGCCTTAGGCTGTCTTCTTGTCTTAGGACTGGCAAAAATATGAGATTGCGGCTAAGGAAAGACTGTGTGCAAAAAATTGTTCTTACGTGGATGTTTTTTCAGTGAGCAAGTATTTCTTAAGGGCGTACTACACACCAGGCACTAGACTGAGCAGTAACTAGTGAGACAGCAGTGAGCAAAGCAGACATAGTCCCTGCGCAGGGGGAGCCACTGCTGCAGCACAGCCAGCAGCTGGGGGTGCCAATGAGGATGATGGAGGAGGCTGCAGAAGCATGGGGGGCTAAATAGGGGGTCGGCACGAGAGCTGCAGGGTGAGGAAGTGTTGGCCAGGCTGAGGCAGCGGGAGGCATGTCCAGGTGAACAGGGGAGCCTGCGGAAGACCAGGCAAAGGTGATTCCCCCCATCTGGTAGAAGTGTAGCTCCTAGATGGTAAGCTGGCTCTGTGGACCATGCTGGCTTTGCCCCCAGGGCCTTGATGACATTGTCACTCGTCGACAGATGGTCCCTTTAAGAAGCAAGCACATGGGAGCTCCTCATGGCGCTATGGGATTTAGAGCTCTGGCAGGTTTCTAGGACCCTAGCGCTGGGCAGCAGCCCCCAGCCTGCCTGGGTTTGGTCCTTCCTGCGTAAGTAATGCCAACGGCTGGGCCGCTCAGCAGCACCAACACCCACTGTTGCTTTAGCGTGTGTGCCATGGCCAACCCCAAACCTAGAAGAGCTATTCTTGGCTTCGAGGGACTTTGAACACCCTTTTCCTCTTCAAGCCCTCATTTGATTTTCCACTATCCTCATGTAAAGCCAACACTCTTCCTCCTCGGCACCTGTCTGTCTCCCTGCAGGTCCAGCTACAGTTGCTGACAGCCATCGTGAAACTCTTTCTGAAGAAGCCAACTGAGACCCAGGAGCTCGTGCAGCAGGTCCTCAGTTTGGCCACTCAGGTGCGTGCTTGAGCCTCTCCACTGTGCCTGATGTAGCCCTCACTCCAGCAGGGGGAGCTTTGGTCCAAGGATCCAGACATGGAATCCAGTCCCAACCCTAAGACTGGCATCTTTGGGGGTTTGGCCCCAGAGTAACTGAAGTTCCCTGCCTTCAGGGAGTTTGGAGTCACACAAATAAAAATGGAGTGGGGTTAGTGGTAAAGTTGAGACAAACTAGGTGAGAGAGGAGGAGGGAGGTTTGTGGGAACCAGAGGGTTTGCATGAACAGGGAGGGCGGGCCATGGAGGGTGGTCAGGAATGGAGACAGGAGCAGACGTGGCCTGCCTGAGCAAGCCTAGGGTAGAACACCATGGGAAATGAGCCCTGGTACCGGGACATGTCCATTTAAGTGGTCTAGGGACAGGCTTATGGAGTGAGCATTGCTGTATCAGCCAGCCCTGTGACCACACCTAGGTGATGGGGCTGTGGGAGGGTCTCTTCTCTTCCTCCTTACCCGGTTGTTCTGCTCCAAGTTTCATGTGTTTCTCATCACTGTCCCGCCCCACCTCCAGGACTCAGATAACCCAGACCTGCGGGATCGTGGCTACATCTACTGGCGCCTGCTCTCCACAGACCCAGTGGCAGCCAAAGAGGTGGTGTTGGCTGAGAAGCCACTCATCTCGGAAGAGACGGACCTCATCGAGCCCACGCTGCTAGATGAGCTCATCTGCTACATTGGAACACTGGCCTCTGTCTACCATAAGCCACCTAGCGCCTTTGTGGAGGGGGGCCGGGGCGTTGTGCACAAGAGTCTGCCACCCCGCACAGCCTCGTGAGTGAAATCAGCCAGTTGTGGGCCTGAGTCTCTGCCCCTGCTTCCCGCTCAGGCCTGGTGTGATGTCCCCTGGCAAGGCCTGAGTCTAAGGGAAACTATGATTCTAGCAACCTTTTATCAAATGCTTACTGCACACAAGATGTTCCCTAGATGATTTCATTTGATCCTTACAGCAGCTCTGAGAGAAAATGTCCCCATTTGACAGATGGGGACAATAGGCATGGAGAGTTGGAGTAACTGTTCCAGGATCCCACAGCTAGCAGGGCTGGGGCTCAGGCTCGCTTTTGTCTCATTTCAGAGCCCCATTCTTGCCTTGTCCTCTGCCACTCCCAGGTGGCTGATTTGGCCTGGTGGCATGGTCCCCTGGGGACTGGCATCCAGTTTTCTCTTAGCATGGGCCCTTTTCCGTCACTCATCCCTGTGGAGCCTAAACAATGGATCCCTGTGGAGGGAGTGGGGTCGTGTAGATGGCCCCTTCTGGGACTGCGAAGAGACCCAGTGCTGGCCTGGGGGAGGATCCTGGAGCCTGAGGTCACTCTGACCACCCTGAGACATCCTGACACCCCCACCCTTCTGACCCTTTCCCCTCCGTGTCCTGGCAGGAGTGAGAGCACAGAGAGCCCTGAAACAGCCCCTGCCGGGGCACCCCCTGGCGAGCAGCCAGATGTCATCCCCGCCCAGGGTGACCTGCTGGGTGACCTTCTCAACTTGGACCTCGGTCCCCCGGTGAGCGGCCCACCCCTGGCCACCACGTCAGTGCAGATGGGAGCTGTGGACCTTCTTGGCGGTGGCCTTGACAGCCTGGTATGTCCTGGGCTCCCTCTGGGCAGTGTTGGTAATGATATTCAAAGGAGCCATCATTGAATGCCCCCTTTGTGCCAGACACCAGCCAAGTGCCACAGGTACACTATGTTGAGTCCATACCATCTGCCCTCAAAAGTGGTTTTGAAGCTGCCTACTTACAGATGACAAACTGAGGCTTAGAGAGATCAGACAACTTTCCCTGCAAGACAGCACAGCTACTGAGTGGCACAGACAAGATTCAACCCCCTTGTTGGATCTTTGAGTGCCAGGTGACCTGGGGCAGTGGAGGGCCAATCCCAGCCCTCTCCTCTGATTCCGGCTCCACGGTCGTCTTTGCCTGGTGAGGCTAGATGTTCTGGCCTTGAGGAACCAGACCTGTGTCCACTTACCTGCATGCCGCACCAGTCAGGGACAGCAGCCCAGCCAGGCCTATCTGAGAAAGTCCCGTGGAGGGTCAGGGACAGAACTTGCCTCCTGCCCTGCAGAGAGGGGAATGGTGAGATTGGCCTGGGTACTGCCCTGGGGCTTCATCAGGCAGCTGGTAGGGCCAGGTGGAAGGGGCAGCTGGTCCTCAAAGTTCTAGCATGGGGGCAGGACACGGGCGATCAGTGCCACTAGGGCAAGTGTAGGAAGAGTCGTGGTGGTCACGTAGGATGTGAGGGTGGTGCGGTGAAACTGGGGGGTGGGGCGGGTAGTGCCTTTCACAGAGACAGGGGTCTGGGCTTCTCGCAGGCTGAGGCACAGCCTTATACCAGACTCTGTGTGGGTGGAGCAGCAGTTGACTAATCATTTCCCTTTCCCTTTCTCTCTCTTGTCTCTCTCTGTGTCTTCTTTCCTGGCTTTCTCTCTGCATGTTGCTGCCTGTTCTCTTCACCCTGCCTGCTTCTGCTTGGAGATGGGGGATGAGCCTGAAGGGGTACGGTTCAACCCCGTGTCACCAAACCTTCTCGTGCCTGCCCCTCCCAAGATCACTGGCCCAGCGTCCCGTGAGGCAGATGAAGTCAAAGCAGTCCCTCCCTGCTGAGCCCCGGCCCTTGGTCCAGTGTCTTGGCAGCCTCTGCTTTGACCACCTGGCATCCAGCTGCCCCTGGTCCCCCATATCCATGAATTCCTCGCCTTGTCCTCAGCACCTTATGACACGTTGCCTTGTCATCCTGAGGATTGCTGGCCCTCTTCAGTCCCCAAGGGCCCTCCCTGACATTCTGGATGGAAAGTTCCCATCTGCTAGCACATCCCCACCGAGAAGCATGTCTTAGGTCCCCATTTTATCCACGGGCTGAATGTTAGTTCAGGAGTGTCCCCAGCCCTTTCCCAGAGGTCACTCCCTAAGGCTCAAGGTTTGCAGTGCACAGGAGGGCTCAGCCTG
The DNA here is from genome assembly GCA_963575035.1 of Avahi laniger. NCBI lineage: Eukaryota > Metazoa > Chordata > Mammalia > Primates > Indriidae > Avahi > Avahi laniger. The sequence continues at coordinate 96,773 of CAUYSK010019521.1, read as the reverse complement.
TCTTCCCCCCACCTCACTGTCTCCTTTCTACAACTGAGAGTTGATGTGGAGGCTGTCCCACCCCTGTCCACCACTGTTTTCTGAAGAGCCAGGTGGCTCTGCTCATCCCGGGCCTCTGATGCCTGCCTCTGACCCTTTCCCTTCCTTTCCAGATTGGGGGCCCCAACTTTGTGGCACCCCCAGCAGCAACAGTACCAGCCAGCCTAGGAGCACCCATCGGCAGTGGCCTGAGTGACCTCTTTGACCTGACCAGCGGTGTGGGCACCCTGTCAGGATCATACGTGGCCCCCAAAGCAGTAAGTTGCTCACCTTCTCTCTTGGCAGGAGCAGAGAGGCTATAGACTGATGGGTGGGCTCCCGTGCTGTGGAACTGGCTCAGGCCAACGCTGATGAGGGAAGCTGGGGCCACGGGAGCGCCGAGGAGGAGGGGCTGAGACAGGCTTGGCAGGGGGCCCAGGAAGGCTTCCCTGAGTAGGGGTCTCGGGAGCACGGGCCTGCAGAACATGTCAGGAGAGGGAAGGCCAAAGGAATGGCCTGTGGCAGGGCCTGGAGGGGCCAGAGAGCCCTGCTCTGTCAGGGAATCGGCAGAGGGCCCATCCAGTAGGAGCGGTGGTTTTTAGTCTGTCAGATCCAGCACCCCTTAGTTAGAACAGACATTTTACAGTGTCTCTTTCCTCTCCTTAAGTGGTGTTGATGATTGTGTAACCTGCCTACACATTTAATTTCAAAAATAATCAGATGCTTAGCCAGGCATGGTGGAGCGTGCCTGTAGTCCCAGCTACTCAGGAGACTGAGGCAGGAGGATCACTTGAGCCTGGGATTTGGGGGTTGCAGTGAGCTATGATCATGCCACTGTACTCCAGCCTGAATAACAGAGACATTGTCTCAAAAAATAAAAAATATTTTTAAAAGTGAAATGCTTTTATTACATAAAGGAGACATAAAGAGAATACAAGAATATGTTTAAATGTCATAAATGCTTGGGCACACCCACCTGCCCACCCCAGAAGACATGATGAAGTTGCCAGGTGTTTGCAGCAGGGCAGAGAGTCTCCGTGACTGTGACAGCTTCAGGTGGTGTTAGTAGCTTGGGCACCGTGCATGGTGTGGCCGGTGGTGCCGTTACTCTGAAGTGGTGACTACTACCAGTAAAGCTCTGAACAAGACAAACAGGGTTCCCTTGATTTTCATGATAGTTGTACTCCAGGAAATGTCAGGGCATATTGAAACCATACAGAAAATACTCCAAGGATGCAGGACATTTGCTCATTGTGGGGACTGTTGTCCCCGTGGCAGAAAGTCCAGCATCCCTGACTCTGGCCCATTAAGCATGGCACCCCCACATTGTACCACCTGAAGATGCCCCACAGATGCCCACGGTGCTACCTAGGGCGGTAGCACCCCGAGACTCCTGGCTAGACTAGAGTTTAGTGAGGGAGGAAGCTGGCGAGGTTGGCAGGGCCAGGCTGATCGTTTGCTCTTGATCCTGGCACAGAGGGAACCGTTTTAAGCAGAGGGATGAAACAGTCCGATTTGCACTTGAGAGAGACGGCTCTTGCTGCAGGGAGGGTGGAGGGAGGATTCTGTGGCCTGGGCAAGGACCTGAGAGCTCCCTGGGAGGGAGGAACAGCAAGATGTAGAGGTGGGGATGGGGGAGCAATGGGGCCAGAGGAGGTGCTGGGATGGGGGCACAGGAGGGGATGGGGCTGAGGGAAGGAGAGCTGATTTTAGGCCTGGCACTAGGGAGAGCTTAGTGTGGGCTGCATCATCAGCATCAAGGACACTGCCAGAGGGGACACACCTGGCCTGATCCCTTCACAAAACTCGGGTAGGAAGCCGTGTCTGCCAGAGCTCCTGTCTCTTCTCAGGTTCCCTGCCCAGAGCAGGACACAGCTGGGCGTCAGGGGCATGGTAACATCTCTGTCGTGACTAGGGAGCCGCGAGCCAGTACCTGGCTTTCCCTGCAGTGTGCCAGCTGCACCTACAGTGGTAGTGGCTGGAACCCCTGCCCACAGCAGACAGCAGCTCTGCTACTAGCAGCTGCGCATGTTCGTGCAGGGACACACAGCATTCCACAGCCACCGTCCCCCTGGATCCACATAGCGGCCTTGTGCTGCTCTTGTTCCCATTTTGCAGTTGAGAAATCTGAGTGCTTTTGCCTAAGGTCACGTAGCTGGTAAGTGACAGCAGCTGGAATTGAATGCAGGGCTTTGGCACCAAAGCCCCTGCTCCCAACTCCTGTGTGATTGTGGCCCCAAAGTGTTTGAGAACCACCTGTGCACCTGCCTTCACGTAGTGGAGTGTCAGAATGAGCAGGACCACAGAGACTACAGGACACTCGGTACGATGCACAGCATGCTCAGCTAATGAGTCACTGCACGGATTGGCTGCACTGGGGCATGAGGCTGACCCATACCTGTTAAAAGCCCAATGCCACAGACTTCAGGCAGGACTGAGCGACACCAGAACAGCAGAGACTCCCACAGCGCTGTGACTGCCAGCCCTCTCCAGGCACTGCAGAGCTGCCAGGAATGTAAGGCCTGTAGCTGGCCCTTGGCAAACTGGCCCTTTGCTTGCGTGTTCGTTTTAACAGGTGTTCTCACTGCTTTGTCTTAGGAAGGCTTGTGAGTGTCCTGAGAGTGAGTGCTGGAAAGGAGAGGCGAAGAGCTCGCCACATCAGGAGTAATCAGGGCAGGCTACCTGGAGGAGGACTCCTTGCAACGTGGGCAGGACTTTCCTCACTACTTTACTCACCAGGGGGTTCTAGGATGCAGGTGTGCTCTCCCTTCAGAAGCAATAGGTATTTCTCCAGAAATTGAGCTGTAAGATAGAAAAGAAAAAAAGGAAAAAAGAAGCAGTAGGTAGGTCATCTGTATTTTCCTAACAGCACTGTGACTACCTAGAATTATCTGTCATTCTCCAACCTTCCTGGTCAAGGGGACACGGCTCTCTGTGTACAAGAACTTTGAGTTCCTCAAACATTTGGGTCAGTGGGTAATGACAGTTCACTGGTCCACTAGTAAATATTGAGGATTAGTTCTGTTAGGACCTGTGCTAAACTCCGCAAACCCATGGTGACCAAGTGCAATGAAGTTCCCATCCTCAGCCACAGGTGATTGAGAGGGCCGGGCGAAAGGAGGCCTGATGAGGGGCGGGGTTCGGGAGGTGTTGGTGAGGGAGCTGTGCCCAAGTCCAGGTTCAGCAGCCCTCTGTGTGCTTTCTACACGCCAGCTCCCAGCTAAGAACTAAAGCTGGGCGATTTACGCCCTCTCAGTTGCATCCAGGGGATACAAAGGGTGCTCAGGGGTAGCCAAGCAGAGTCGGGCAGGGGTGGGGAAGTGCTTTCCAAGCAGAGGGAACAGTGACGTGAGGTCCCAGGGGTGGGGGCAAGGACAGGCTGGATCTGGGGAGGGGTAGGCACCAGGCTGTGCCAGGCTGTGGAACCAGGGCCAGTGGAGGCCACTGCAGTATTGGGAGGGGTTTCTCAGGGTGCCATGATCAGGTTGCACAAGTCATTTCACAAGATGACTTCAGCTGCTATGGGAGGAGGAGAGGAAATGGGGCGGTCACTTGGGCAGCTGCTATCATATCTGGGGAAGTCTGGTGGCCTCTCAGACACCAGTGGTGCCTATGGAGATGGAGAGAAGTGGAGGCCCTGGGGGCAGGTGTAGGAGGTGGCCTTGATGTGACAGGACTTGGGCTGCCTGACTATGGCGTGGTGGCAGGGTGGGGCGAGAGCTGGTGCCTGATGGCTCTGCGGTTCCTGGCACTGACAACTTGGGAGACGGTGGGACCTTCGTTGACAGCAGGTGCACTTAAGGAAGCTATCAGGTGGGACCTGAGCTTTTTGACCTCGAGGGGCCTATGAGCTGTCCAAGTGAGAACCACAGCCTGAGAGTTGTTTGCATATCCACGGGATGACGCTGGCGGATGTCCTTGGTGGACAGGGCTGTAACTTGTGCTGTTTGCCGAGCAAACACTCTCTGAACACCAGCTGCACACAGGCTCCAAGCCAAGGATGTGAAGACAGAGAGACAGAGCCCTTCCTCGGAGAGCTCACTGAGCACCGGGGAGACAGACGCTTGGTGACCTGCCTTACATTCACACTGGCTCACTGGGGTGCAAATTTGGGGAAGGAGCCTGGGGCAGGCTTCCTGGAGGAGGTGGCTCTTGAGCTGAGACTCGAAGGACAAGGGCAGCCAAGCAACAGAGGGCCTGCCAGCTGCGGGGTCCTCTCGGGTACTGTCCTTGGTCAGACCAGTTTCTACAATTAAAGGCCAGCCCTGCCTCCTGCAAGGGAGGAACAGGCTGTGACAGCCAGGAAGTTCTCGGGCTCTGGCCCGGGCCCAGGATGCCATCGGGCACTCGGATCTGTCCTTGGCCCGTCACCTTAGCCTTACTTCCTGAGTGTTTCCTTCATCAACCTCTGAAGTCTCACATCAGCCATCGAGAGCACCAAGCACCTTCCTATCCCCACTGCTCCAAGAAGCAGCCACACTGCGGCAGTGGCCCTAGGTGGGCCACAGGATTGTTCTCCTGTCCTGATATATATCCCATTTACCCTGGTGGTAAAGGCAGGTGTGAACTATCTGGGAGGAACCTTTGGTGGGCTATTGAGTTAGGATTGGGAGAAGAGGCACACACCTGCCCTGCCCTCACCCTCTTCCCACAGGTCTGGCTCCCGGCCATGAAGGCCAAGGGGCTGGAGATCTCGGGCACCTTCACCCGCCAGGTGGGCTCTATCTCCATGGACCTGCAGCTGACCAACAAGGCCTTGCAAGTCATGACTGACTTTGCCATCCAGTTCAACCGCAACAGGTGAGCTGCCTGAGCTCAGCGTGCCGAGAGTCTGTGCTGGTGACTGCAGGTAGGGGCCGAGAGCTGGGGGCTGTTCTCACCACCCCTCAGGCCCAAACCCCAAAGCAGTGGTTTTTCCCCCTAGTGACCCTTTATGGGGACTCCAAAGGACCAGGCAGAGTGGGGAGAGCATCTCTCCTTATTTTTGCCTCCACTGTCCCAAGGAGTGTTTTCCGAACGGAAACCCCCCACTCCAACCTCGGAGCCTGCCTCTCGTAAGCACTCCATATATCAGAAGGGGCCTGTCCCACAGCAGTGGGAGCTCGGGGCCTCCTCTCCTGGGCCCAGGTTGCTCCCGTCTTAGGGACCAGCTCTAAGAAGGCTGGTGAGAAGTGGGCCTGCCTGCCATCCTCTCCCGTGTGGCAAAGAATCAGACCAACATGGGGCCTCTGGGAGTGGTGGCTGCTCCTGGCTCTTACCTCCACCAGATCCCCTACACTGGTGTCAGTGGGGAAGGTCGCCTGTCCCATGCCAGCAGGGCTCTCTGGGGAAGCCTGGCAGCCCTCCTGATGATTCTTCTTCCTGAGTGCTCTAGTGATGAGCAAACTGAGCCTCTAAGAAGTTGACTGAAGGGGCTGCTTCCTCAGGGGGACCTTGTGGGCCTTGCCTGACCAGGAGGCTGGGGTCAGCTCTGCCACTTACCCTCCGACGACCCTAGAGGCCACAGAAGTGCTCCAGGCTCTTAGGGGTGGTCCAGTTATTGCTCAGTTGTGCTTGGTAGATGACACCTGTGCTCAGAGAGGGCAAAGTGCTTTGCCCAAGGTCACACAGCAGGCAGCAAAGGAGCTCCCAGGAAAGCCTGGAGCACTGAGTCACCAAGCAGGCCTGGGGTTCCCTGCATGGCCTCCTGCTGTGTCCCAGGCAGGCCTGATTGGCCTCATGGGCAGAGCACAGGCTGGGGTCAGGTGGCTTAACCAATGGTTCTCACTGCCACTCACTCTATAGGTGTCCTCACCTGGAAGGTGGAATAATGTAAACCTGCCCCTGTTTTTATGAGATAGAAAGTTGTGTGATATCAAACGCTAGCCTGGGCATCCTGAGCACTCAGCACATAGCCCCAGCCCATACTCAATGACTTAACCTTCCAGGAGCCTGTGGCTGGATGTTTCTTGCTGATGGAGAGCTTCCTAACCTGCCAACGTGCTGCCTTACAGAGAAGCGGGCCTTTCCTGAATTTCTCTGTGGCCGTTGTGTGACCTGGCCAGTTCTGGCCCAGATAGTAAAACCCAGCATGTCACTTGGGTCAGATCCCTCCTGTAGGGATCTGTATATTGGCAGCGGAGACCTAGGCAGTCCCAGAGCTTTCAAGTTAAAAGCAGCTTATGGGCCAGGCCCCTGGTATTAGACAGAGCTCCTTCAGGCCCTGCTTACCTGGGCCTGCCCAGCATTTGAGCAGAGATGGGCTTTGGGCCTGCAGCCAGGCTGGGCAGAGCAGCCAGCCCAGGGCTCTTTGCTCCTGTCCACACGGCCATTGAGGGGTGGGAGCAGGGAGTTGGGAGCCTGTCTGTCCGTCCTAGACCTGGAGCTTGCGTGGGTAGGCTGGCTTGGTGGAAAGGCTCCTTGCCAACAGCTGCCCCAGCTCCGGAGCCCGAGGAGCCCACCTATCCTGCCTCAGCACCTGCCCCCCCGCCATCCCCGCGGGGCTTGTCTCTCCCCAGCTTTGGCCTGGCCCCTGCCGCCCCGCTCCAGGTCCACGCGCCGCTCAGCCCCAACCAAACTGTGGAGATCTCCCTGCCTCTCAACACGGTGGGCTCGGTCATGAAGATGGAGCCTCTGAACAACCTCCAGGTGTGTTCCAGACAGGGCCGAGCACCCGGTCCTTACCCACCCCCAGCCCCAGGGGAGGGGTGGGCTAGAGTGGCCCAGGGCTACTGGCCAGGAGTCTGTGGAGTCTTGCTCTTGGCTACAAATGTGTCAGGGGAGGTCCAGGTCAGAGGGGCGACAGGGCGTGGTTACCAGGGAGGGTCGTGTGAGATCAGGGATGCCCTTCTTGGGGCCTCCGAGGTGGTGTCAGCACAAGACTCCCAGGGACTGACCGGGCCCCTGTGCCTAGGTGGCCGTGAAAAACAACATCGACGTCTTCTACTTCAGCACTTTGTACCCACTGCACATCCTCTTTGTGGAGGACGGGAAGATGGGTGAGTCACGAGGGAGCCCCTTGGGTGCCTGGAGTGGGGCTGTGGCTAGGGAACTTTGATGAGGACCTTGGTGCACGTCATCTCTCACCTGCCACAGAGCCCTGTGCGGCCGGCTGTGACTAACGAGCAGGCTGTCCAGGGCCTGAGGAGGAGGAAGCCATGTGTGGGGGCGGGAAGGAGAGATCTGAGGCCCAGGGTCATTTGGGAACAGCACTGGTGGCCTCCTTTACAGAGCTGAGGGTTTGCGCAGGGAGGCAGGAGGTGCTGCGGAGGAGCTAGTGCCTGTTCTCAGACCTGTTTCCCGCCCGAGTGCCGTTGAGGGGCCACAGGTTTGTCAGGTCCCGTCTCTCTCCCGACCCCTCTCTCGCCTTGCAGACCGGCAAATGTTCCTGGCCACATGGAAAGATATTCCCAATGAGAATGAAGCCCAGTTCCAGATCAGAGACTGCCCCCTTAATGCAGGTGAGGACGCCTGAGCCCCTGAGGCCATGCCACCCCTCACCTGTACCCAGGGCCCCCATCACTGATGGGCTTTCCACTGGCCGTCTGGCCCCACAGAGGCTGTGAGCAGCAAGCTGCAGAGCAGCAACATCTTCACCATCGCCAAGAGGAACGTGGAGGGCCAGGACATGCTCTACCAGTCCCTGAAACTGACCAACGGCATCTGGGTGCTGGCAGAGCTACGGATCCAGCCAGGCAACCCCAGCTTCACGGTGAGAGCCCCGCACCTGCCTCCCAGGCCAGGGGGTGGCTCTGGTGGGGAACGTTGTGCCAAGGGTCCCTTCAAGCCTGGCGTGAATGAGAATCACTTCTGTCCCCTGGAGGGACCTTTCTAGAAAGCTTCAAACTCAACTGCATCAAGTTACCCAGATAAGACACCAAACTGGGTCTCAGAAAAGTGAGTTGGACTAGAAGATTCTATAATATTGGGCCCTATGAAGTGACACTGTTGGCTGGGGCCCCCCGACCAGGAAATGGCACTGCTGAGCATAGGCCCTGGCCCTGCTCCAGAGCGAGTGCTTGAGTGCTTAGCCTCCTGCCAGCCTGGCCTTTGAGTCAGACCCGTCAGGAGGTGACATCCGTGGGCACGTGGTCATCCTGGAGGCCCGAGCTGCTGCTCCAGCCCCGGAGAGCCCCATGCTTTGCTTCTCCCTGCACCCCGAGTCTCTGGCAGGCATGGCCCTCCAGACATTGCCTCTCCTGGGCCCTGCCGCAGCGTGGGCACCGTGGTTGGTGGGGGGCTGCGGCGGTGGCTTCGGTGGTGGTAATTTCTGTCTCCTGTGTTTGGGTGCTGCATGTCCACCTTCCCTGCTGGTGCCCGTGGTGCAGGACTTGGAGGTTAGCAGATTGCTTTTCTCTTCCTCTTTCCCCCTCCACCCTCCCCAGCCATATCTCGCACTCCCTGTCTCACGGCCTGGCCCCCAGGCACCCCAGGTCTCCTGTCTGCACCTTGTCTCTTGCCTTCGCCTCACCCGCTGCTCCCCATGCCAGGCGGACTTACGTGCAGGCTGCCAATGCCACGGCACTTTAGACCAGGTGGCCCTGATCGAGGCGCTGATGCCCCCGCTCACACATGTCCACAGTGCACAGAGCCCTTCCAGGCAGACCTGGGGGACCCCGTGGGGCCACTGCTGCTGACTTCCAGAACTCCATTTTCCCCTTCTTAAGTGCACCCTTCAGAACCAGCGATTTTGGGTGGACAGGGTGGGTGGCTTCTCTCTCCACTGCCTGTGTTCTCAAGCTCAGACCTCAGAGCGGAGGCAGAGTCTTTAATGTACCTGCTTCCTACGCAGGAAACCGGGAGTAACCCCAGCACCCCTCTTGGGCTCTCCCAGCCCTCTGTGCCCCTCAGGATTTCCTGTCAGGCTTTGGTCTTGAGGACCCGGACCTCCGGTCTTGAGCACCCGAACCTCTGAGGGTTGTAGGGGGCCCGGCAGGCCTGCAGGGCGGGGCCAGGTACTCCCCAGCAGCCTCTGGCTCGTGACTCATGCTGCTTGCCAGTGGGGCTCTGGTGGCTGTGCTGACAGCAGGTGTGTGGGCTGCAAGTATATTTGGTCCACCCCCTCTGCTGTACCTCACATCTGCCCCAGCTCAGCTGCCACCCGGCCACGTGTGCACACCACCCTCTTCCATCTGGTTCCTGCTCTGTTTTCCCTCCCCTCCCCTCCCCTCCCCTCCTCTCCAGAGAGGAGCCCCAGGGATGAGCGCTCTCTTCCCCCAACCCCTCTCCCCTGTAGCTGTCCCTGAAGTGTCGAGCGCCAGAGGTGTCCCAGCACGTGTACCAGGCGTACGAGACCATCCTCAAGAACTGAGGCTCCAGCCAGCGCCCGCCCTGGCCTCCTGCCAGCCCCATCAAGGAGCCCCCTGGGAGGTGGCAGCACCTCCTTCTCATGGAAGGGCCAGGCGGGGCTCCTGGCCACCCAGGGGGCCTCCTGGTTCTGACTGCAGCACCCACTTGGGTCCTCAGGACAGGGTGGCACCCCTCTCGGGGTGAAATCTCAGTGCACTCCCGTGTTCCGGGACGCCCCTCTTCCATTGCTGCTGACACGTGGGGTCAGGTGAGGAGGGGACCAAAGGAAACAGAGCCAGAGCGGCGGCAGAAACCAGTCAGGGAGGCCCAGGGTTCTCCTTCCCTTTTCCCTGTACCTGAAGGATGAGTGTGGAGCTCGTTCCTCAGGCTCCCAGCCGCACAGCCCTTGCCCCTTAGTCTCTCTTGGGTTGGTGTTAGAGAACCCCCACTGCTACCTCGAGTGGGTTAGGTCCTGTCAGCCGGGCCTGGATGTGCAGGAGGGTCCCTTGGTACCAGCAGAGCTGCTGCCAGAGGGGCAGGGCTGAGCTGGGAGGAGCCCGGGGCCTGCACCTCCCACCCTGTGTCCACTGGGCTGGTGCCCTGCAGCTGTGCCAGTCAGGCCATGGCCCCTGAGCACTGCCCTGTGTGATCTAGACCAGGCAGAAGCTCCTGGAGCCTGTCTCAGGCCCCTGCTCCCACTTCTGCCTGAGGACGGTCACTGCCTATGTTACATTCCTTGGTGTCGCCTCAGCGAGCCCTGGGCTCCTGGAGCAGAGACAGGGCTGGGGATGCGGCCCTGGGCGAGTGGGTGTGCTTCCTCTTTGGGGTTCTTTGGGGTTTCGCGTTAGTATCTGCTGCCCTCTTCCTGGCCTCCCAAGTTTCAATTGTGTCTGACAGAGCATTAGGTTTTCCTGTTACTGCTGTTTAATAATAAAGAAAGATTCTGCTTTTGGCAATCACGGACACTTTTTTCCCCCTCCACCAAATGTCAGAATTGAAAACTGCCTCCAAGTGGTTGGGGACAGTTTTCTCACTCCTGCAGTAATTATATCTAATATATATACATAGAAAATATATATTGTATGTTTACTCCTATTTTCAAAAAGAGAAAGTGAATAAAAATGATGACATCAAGTGTGTCCCTGGCCAGTGTGTCAGGTCTCGAGGCTCTTCTGGGTGGGGGTCCTGGGCTGCAGGAACTCCAGGGTCAAGGGCTTGAGCTCTGTGCCTGGCTACGGCCCCTCCCCTGGCACTCTGAGGACAATACTTTTCCTCCATCCTCTCCTTGGAAAACTGACTTCTGGGGCCTGGTGTCCCTGGCACCTCTCCCACCATCAATCCTGACTCCCCAGCTGACACTGTCTTGGCTTTGGATGCTGGCCGGAGGGCTGGTGTTCCCCTTTTGGTTTGGCCCAGCTCCCAGGAGGCTCCCGGGAATGGAGGGAGATGCTCCGATGGGAGAGGGGGTGGGCGTGATGTTGCCATCCACCATTGAGGACACCCCATGTGGCCCCAGTCCTGGTGCTGGCCTGGATTCCAGGGGAGGGCTGCCAGGTCCCAGGCAGGGCCCCCTCGGCACAGCTGCCTCCTGGCTGATGGGGCCTCAGCCCACTTCTGTGGGGCTGCTTCTGCCTGCCCTAACCCCCGTGCACCCCTGTACCCTGCCTGCCTCAGACACCGCTGCTTTGGCAGCTGGGCAGAGGTGGCCCCGGCTCTTGCTGGGCCTCAGCAGGGGCACCTGGCCTTCCACTGCCCACCTCTGACCCCCGAGGTGTCACTGTGCTGCCCTGGGGACCATGGAGTCTAGAACCAAGGCCTTCCATTGCACAGCCCTAGTTCTTCCCTCCCCTGAAAGTCTCCAGACACAAATGCAGCTGGCGTCCCTGTCCTGTGGAACTAGAGTAGCAGGATGGGGAGCCCTTAAGAGAGGCTGTCACCCTGGCCCGTGGTGTCCCCTCCCTCCCCTGACCCAAACGCCCTGAGTGCACTGCCCTGGAGAGAGGCTGCAGGGGTCACTGGCCCCGTAGCCTGCTGGCTCAATTATCAGGACCTCAGCACTTCATGTCCCCACCCCTCCACCACAAGGCCAGGAGAATGCACGTGCAGGATGGCTGTCCGCACTGGAGGCGCAGGACAAACCACCTGGGGTGAGGAGAGCTGAGGAGAAAGGTGGGCTGCCTGTTTGGACGGGGGCCTTGGACTGTCCCTGGACACCTGTTTGTTCCTCAGGTGAGTGTGGGCAGGGCCTAGCTGTGATTGTGTCCATCTTTCACCCAGATAGTGCCCTGCATAATGGGGCCCATGGGGAAACTGAGGCAGAAAGGACCTCACGCTCCCACTTCCCAATATCACTGCATCAGGAAAATAAGGCTGCTGGGCTGCCCTTTGGGGCCCAAGCCTTTTTTTTTTTTTTTTTGAGACAGAGTCTTACTGTGTTGCCTGGGCTAGAGTGCCGTGGCGTCAGCCTAGCTCACAGCAACCTCAAACTGGGCTCAAGATCCTCCTGCCTCAGCCTCTTGAGTAGCTGGGACTACAGGCATGTGCCACCATGGCCGGCTAATTTTTTCTATATATTTTTAGTTGTCCAGCAGATTTCTTTCTGTTTTTAGTAGAGACAGGGGTCTCACTCTTGCTCAGGCTGGTCTTGAATTCCTGACCTTGAGCGATCCACCCGCCTCAGCCTCCCAGAGTGCTAGGATTACAGGCGTGAGCCACCGCGCCGGGCCTGGGGCCCAAGCCTTTAGGAAAAGTGCTTTAGTGGGTATCCGATCTGTGCCCAGCTCTGCCCTTCAGCTTCTCTGTCCTTTGCTGTTATGCGTCACTCCCCGTGTCACTCCCCGGTCCTGATGTGCTATGGCCTCCCTGGAGGCGTTGGCATCCCGCAGCCCGAGGGGTGCCTGGCTCTCCTTGAGCCGCCCCAGCCAGTCGGGAAATTCAACAACAGCAACCGGTTATTTCTGCAGAGTCCAATAAATACCCGAGGGCCGATGGGTTCCCCTGTGTGCCAGACACTGCGAACGCCTGTGGCATGACCTCATTTGACATTTTTTAATCATTAACTAGTGGTTTGTGTTTGTTTTTAACGTAGTGAATGATTCGGGTGTTTGTTTTATGGTGAAGGTGATTCAAGACCATGGTGAGATCCCCCTCCTCCTCCCACCTCTTCCTTAGTCCTTAGTTTTCCTCCCTGGAAGCAGACACTGCTGCTAGATTTTGGTGTTTTGCAGAGATCTGTGCGTGTGTAAAGGCAAATCCTTGTAAACAAATGCAGCACACCTAGACACTGCCCACACGTTTCTCCTCTGACTTAACAGTAGTTTTGGAAGCTCTTTCCCTATTAGTACAAATAGATCCCCTCGGAAATCCTTGTGTGGAGGGGTCACCATCAGCCAGTCCCTGCAATGGACACTCAGGCTGTTTCTGTCGTCTGTGAGCCCGAGCGAGGCTGCGGTGAACACTCCTACACCCGTCCGTGCTCATGGGCACAGAAGTGCTGGACCAGAAGGCATAACCAGTGTACATATTACATTTTATTAATAGTTGTTGTTAATATATTCATATGGTTCAAAATCCAAATGGGAGAAAAAGATAGAAGTAAAAAATCTACACCTTCCCCTCATCCCTCTCCCCAAAGGAAACCGGTGTAACTGTCCAAAGAGACTCAACAGTGTCTAATGTGGTATTTTCCCTTTTTATACACAAATCATAGCACGGAATACACATTTATATTTTTTTATAATATACTCTGTGTTTATATCATGGAGGCTTTTCCATTATTAGCCCACTTATAGTGTCCTCATACCTTTTTTCTTTAGAGACAAATCTCACTTTGTTGCCCAGGCTGGAGTGCAGTGGTGTCATCGTAGCTCATTGCAACCTCAAACTCCTGGACTCCAGCGATCCTCCTGCCTCAGCCTCCTGAGTAGCTGGGACTATAGGAGCCACCACACTCAGCTAATTTTTTTACTTTTTTGTAGAAATGGGGGTGGGAGGTCTCACTGTGTTGCCCAGTCTGGTCTTGAACTCCTGGCCTTAAGGAATCCTCCTGCCTTGGCCTCCCAAGTCCTGGGATTACAGGTGTGAGCCACCATGCCCGGCCCTCATGCCTTTTTTTTTTTAAACAGCTCTGTGGTGTTCCTTCTAATGGACAAACCACCATGAACCAGTCCCCAGTGACGGACATTGAGTTGTTTCTAAGGTGTCGCTAGTACAAGTGATAGTGCCAAGAATATCCTTGTTTCACATGTAGATAAATTGCTGAGATGGGACTCGCTGGGTCAAAGGTAGATGCATTTACAATTTTGGTGGCTGTTGCTAAAATGTCCTCCAATTTATACCCAGACAAGCTAGGAGGGTTTCCCCACCCTCTCAAAACCCAGTATATTATCAAACTGACAGGTGAAAAAGTGTGAGCTGTCTTCATATTTTTCTGCCTGTTTTTCTATATGGTTATTTATTGGTTCTTTTCTTATAGATTTGTAATTCTTTCTCCCTATTTTGTTCTGCTTTTTACTTTTCCATGCCGAAATTGTTTTTAATGTAATTTTCTCTTACTCTTTTCTTTCTAGTAGTTGTCTCATCTTAGCTTTTGCATTTCAATCCTCTTCCATCTGGGCTTTATGTAGGAGTGAGGTAGGGATCCAACTTCCTCTTCTCCCCAGATGGTTCCCTAGTTGTCTCCACACCATTTATTGAATAATTTATCTTTTCCCCACAGATTTAAAATGCCATTTTTATCATATACTAAGTTTTCACATATATTTGGATGTTTTTCCGGACTCTTCTTATTTTTTTATTTTTTATTTTTTTTAAGAGACAGGGTTTCACTCTGTTGCTCGGGCTGGAGTGCAGTGGTGCAATCACAGCTCCCTGCAGCCTTGAACTCTCGAACTCCTGGGCTCAAGCAATCCTCCCACCTCAGCCTCCCAAGTAGCTGGGACTACAGGCACACACTACCACACCCTGCTAATTTTTTTTTATTTTTTGTGGAGACAGGGTCTCTCTATGTTGCCCAGGCTGATCTCAAACTGCTGGCCTCAAGTGATCCTCCCACCACCGCCTCTCAAAGTGCTGAGATTACAGACATGTCCCGAGCCAGCATGCCCAGCCAAGAATTGACATTTTTATAATGATGCCAGTAATAATATTGGATCTTTATATGCAAATACAGGAGTAGGTGCTCTTCCATTGATTCAGGTTTTCTTTTATATCTCTGTAATATTTTAAATTTTCTTCATTTAAAGGTTCTTGCATGTACATTTGTTGTTACATATTCATGAGTATTTTCTATTTTTGGATTCCTTTTGTACATAGGCCCTCTTTCATTCTTTTCCATCTATTTATGATGTAAATATATGTTTATATAAATGTATGTGAATATAGAACTAATATATATATTTATAATGAAAATAAATAACAAATTCTATAATACACGATTTTTAAACTAAACTCCAGTTTAGTTTCTTACTCAGATTTCACTGGTTTTTCCACTGGTGTCCTCTTCCTGTTCCAGAACCCCACAGTCCGTGCAGTCCTCGTGCCTCCCTATGTCTGTGGCAGTATCTCAGACTCTCTTGGTTTTTCATGACCTTGACAGTTTCAAGGAGTGCTGCTCAGGTGTTCTGTGGACTGTCCCTCAGTTTGGGTTTGTCTGATTTCCTCATGATTAGCCTGGGATTATGGATTTTTAGGAAGAATACTACACAGGTGCCCTCTTGTCACATCATGTCAGGGCTACCTGCTACCTGTTGGTAGCTACCAACAGGACTTATCACTGTCAAGTTTGCCTGGATCACCTGGCCAAGGCAGCGTTTGCAAGTTTCTCCCTGTCAAGTTATTCCCCCGCTTTCTGTACTCTGTTCTTTGGAAGCAAGTCACTAACGGCAGACTGCACTCCCAAAAGGGCATAAGGGAGGCCAGGCATGGTGGCTCATGTCTGTAATCCTAGCACTCTGGGAGGCTGAGGTGGGAGGATCCCTCAAGGTCAGGAGTTCAAAACCAGCCTGAGCAAGAGATGCCGTCTCTGCTAAAAATAGAAAGAAATTACTTGGACAACTAAAAATCTATATAGAAAAAGCCGGGCATGGTGACACATGCCTGTAGTCCCAGCTACTATGTAGGCTGAGGCAGGAGGATCGCTTGAGCCCAGGAGTTTGAGGTTGCTGTGAGCTAGGCTAATGCCACCGCACTCTACCCGGGGCAACAGTGCAAGAGACTGTCTCAAAAAAAAAAAGGGGGGGGGCGTAAGGGGAGGGAGTAGCTACCAAAACTACTTGGAATTCTTCTGTAAGAAAGATTTGTTCCTTCTCTCACATGTATTTATTTATTCAATCATTTATATCAGTTTGGACTCATGGATAATTATTTTATAATTTATGTTTTATCCAATACATTATTTTGTTGCTTAAATTGTTCCAGGTTTGGAGGCCTGGCGTAGTGGCTCACGCCTTATAATCCCAGCACTCTGAGAGGCTGAGGTGGGAGGATCACTTGAGCTCAGGAGTTCAAGACTAGGCTGAGCAAGACTGAGAGAGACGCTGTCGCTACAAAAAATAGGAAAGAAAACTTATCCGGGCATGGAGGCACACCTGTAGTCCCAGCTACTCAGGAGAAACCTGAGGATCCCTTGAGCTGGAGAGGATCCCTGGGCTGGAGGATCCCTTGAGCCCAGGAGATTGAGGCTGCAGTGAGCTATGATGATGCCACTGCACTCTTGAAGCCTGGGGGACAGAGCAGGACTCTGTCTCAAAAAATAAATAAATGAATGAATGAATAAATAAATAAAATTTGTTCCAGGTTTGGCCATTGAAGGCTCTTTCCAGTAGGCTCCTCTGTCCCTGTGACATCAGTGCTGTTTTCTATGCCTTACTTTCTAGCACTACAAGATGCTTCAGGCTCTTCTGGTGTTTGTCCTGCCCAACCTTAGAATCAGCCAGTTCTCTAAGGAGACTGGTTCCTTTTACTGGAGAATGGTATTAAAAACCAAGATCTAGGTGCTGGATGGGTTTATTGCTACTGAAGTTTCACTTCTAGGCACTCTCAGTTGGGAGAGCTAGAAAACGCATGTGTGCATACTTACCCAGATACACATGTCCCTCCATTATGTTTTGTCACTGGTAGCTATTTACATTAAAAAATGGAATTGTTTGGCCTGGGGTAGTGGCTGACATCTATAATCCCAGCACTTTGAGAGGCTGAGGTGGGAGGATCACTTGAGGCCAGGAGTTTGAGAACAGCTTGGGCAGCATAGCAAGACCCTGTCTCCACAAAAAATAAACAAGTTAGCTGGACATCATGGATCACACCTGTAGTCCCAGCTACTTGGGAGGCTGAGAGCCAGGAGGACCACTTGAGCCCAGGAGTTTGAGGTTGCTGTGAACTATGATCATGCTTCTGTACTCTAGCCCAGGTGACAGAATGAGACCCTGTCTCAAAAAAAAATCAGAAGAAAAATGGAATTGTTTTATATGTAGAAATTTTGTCTCCCCAACCTTACTAAATTGTCTTGTTTTTCTCTTTGTATTATCTCACTGCTTCCCACATCTATGAATTCAGGACAAGTGTCCCCTTTACAGAGAAGGGAACTCAAGCACAGGAAATTTACAGAAGTTGGACAGGTGACACAGCCCTGGGAGGAGGTTTCAAACCCAAGAGGAGAAACCTTTAGGGGACTGAAGTTTAGTCCCATCCTGCTTCCTTGTGTCCTGATGGCTGTAAGACTGGCCATGGTCAGTGGAAGTCATGATGATGATGAAGGACCCACCACGCGGCAGGCATCTGAGCAGTCGAGGTACCCCCCATTTGTGGCTCAAGGAGGTGAGTTACTGCTGGGGTAAGTGGTGTGGAGCCATGATGAATGGCCAGGACAGAAGATGGTTAGTTGTCAGTGGTGTGGCTCAGACAGCTGGGCCAGAGGAGTCCAGAGCAAATGCCACCTAGGAGGTGGCTGCAGTCTGGCATGCCTGACCCCAGGGGAGGACTGGAACCAGACCCTGTTGGGAAGAAGCAGTGTGGGGGAAGGTCAGGTGGAAGGGCGTGTGCCAAGATGGCAGCGCTGGGAGGCTGCTGAACTGGGGGAAGCAGAATTCCCACCCGGTGCCGGCGCCTGCCCCTGCCCCCGACCCCCACCATCTGTGGCTTGATCCTTCGGGGCTCAGCTTAGGTGTGTCATTGGGCTCTTCCCAAACCCCTCATCCCCAGCCAGGCTGGTGCCTCCCCAAGGCCCCCTTGTCTCCCCAGGCCTGGACCAGCCCGCGGCTCCTAGTTCCATCTGTCTGTGCCTACCCACATGTGTGTCTCCTTCACAAGCCACAGAGGGCACGCAGTGACCAGATGAAGTTGGGCTTCTCAGAAAGTCAGGCTCCGGAGCCCAAGGTCCTGGGTTCCAGTCTCTGTGCTGCCACTTTCCTGCTGAACAACTGTGGCCAAATCACTGCATCCCCCAAGCCCCAGTGAGCATGGGTTATAGGGAGGCTCGGCACATGGCAGGTCTGTGATAAACAGGACCTGTCGTGAGTATCTGCTGCTGGTGCAAGTCTCCTAGGGAACGTGGCACGCCTGTGGAGTTTGCAGGACTTTGTGGGAGCTTGAGGACATTCCCAGTCCACAGTGTCCCCCATCATTCCAGAAACACACACTGGGACCCAGTGATGCCTCGCACACAGCTCTGTTTGTGGTTCCTGAAGAAGCACCGCCCAAGAAGGGGGCACTGTGTTGGAGAGGGAGGCAAGGAGGGTCTTCCAGAGGAGAACACCCAGAACGGGCCCCCAAAGGAGGGTGGGAGAGAAGGAAGGGGAGGCTTAAATTTTATTCATTCCTGCCTTGCTCCCCAAAGCGATTGAAACAGCTCACAGACGTCAGAAAAGTTAAAAACCCAGAAGTCTGAAAAGTTACGCTGTGAGAGGGGAAACAAAGTGAAGGGAAAATCATGGCAGAGAGAAAGATGAAGTCAGGGGTCCACACTTACTGAGCTTGAAGACCTAGAACATTCGACAGAGGTCACTCTGAGCTCCCTAGTGGCTGAGGAGCGGAGTGCAGGTGGACCCAGGCCCCTGATCCAGCCTGGGAGGATGAAAACACACCTACTCTTTGGGAGAAACCCCCGTCAGGGTTTCGCTTTTCCTCTCCCGGTGGGTATGTTGCCCACAGAGATGTCCGTGCATTTCACCCACACCTGGGCTTGGCTGCAGGGCAGAGATGTGGGAGCCCCACCGCTGCAGAACAGGCAGGGTGTGGGTACAAACCCGGACTTTTTGAGCTGCGTGATGGAGAAGGACTTCCCCACTAGCTCCAGGGAGGGGGCCTGGGCACTGGAGAGTGGTTTAGAAGCTGCACCCCTTTGAGGAAAGCTACAGGTAGAAACTCAGGCAGGAAGTATGGCCTTAGCAGTGCTGGAGGTGGTGTCTGGTTCTGTCTGTATTAATCACCTCCAGCCCTTTTGGGCCAGGAGGGCTCGGTATGTGCGGGGCTTGGCACCCTCTGTCCCCACCTCCCCTCCAGGACGGTCATTTGAAATAGGGTCCAGTGCTGGCCATTTACCCGTGTAGGCAGGAGGAAGGCGGGAGGGGCCTCGGCGCAACAGCGGAGACCGCGAGGTTGCAGCCCCCACCGCACTTCTAACCTTGGAGATCTCCCACTCGGGCCTCAGTTTCCTACTCTCTCAAAGGGCGACGCCAAGTTGAGGCTGTAGGTTCAAGGATCACGTAGGTCATAGCTTAGTAAAGGGCCGGACACAGAGTAGGTTCTCAAGAAACTGCGGAAGCCCCTCGAGGCGGCTGTCTGTAATGGATGGGGAGCAGAGACCCAGCGCAGTGCGGCGATGCGCCCAAGGTCACACAGCTGCCCCCGCCCCCCGTCCGAGCCCGGTGGCCAGACTCCAAGGGGCCGGGGTGTGTCAAGAGCCAGCTTGGGGGCCAGCGGACTTTGGAGGCGCGGACGTGGGTGGGAAGGGACTGCTATTTTGGAGCAGGTGAGAGGAGCGCGGAACGGAGGGGGATGGGGCCCTCCTCGGGCTCCCTGCTCCCAGTCACCTTCCTGAGACCCTTCCCGGGAGGGGCGTCCCGGGGAGGCAGGGGGAGGTGGGAGGGGCGGGCGGGCGGTTACCTCATCGCCGCCTCCGGGAGGCTCGGCTCGGCTCTGCTCGCGCCGCCGGCTGGGGCGGCGACTCCAGGCGCCGAAGCGAGAGAAGGACAGAGGGACAGAGGCTCCGAGAGGCAGCGCCGACCCCCGCGTCTCGCGCCGCAG
Organism: Avahi laniger; assembly: GCA_963575035.1. Classification (NCBI taxonomy): domain Eukaryota; kingdom Metazoa; phylum Chordata; class Mammalia; order Primates; family Indriidae; genus Avahi; species Avahi laniger. The sequence goes on along the minus strand of CAUYSK010019521.1, from coordinate 77,246 downwards.
GGAGGTCGGACCTCGGGGCCCCGCGCTCCCAGCGGAGCCTCGGTTCGCGCTGCGGGGCGGAGGCTGTGTCTGAGCGCGGCGCGCCGGGTCCGCCGCTCCCGAGCTTCGGCCCCCGCCGGAGCCGCTCGTGCGTCCGCCACCCGTCTGCCGGCTCGGTGCCTGTCCGCCCTCCCGCAACCAGCTCCGTCCTCGGACCTGGCCCCCCGCGGCCTCGGGTGCTCCGGAGGGCGACGAGGAGCGCGGGGGCCGCGGCGCACCGGACAGGGCGCGCGGGGCGCACGGCGCGGCGCCAGCCCATGAGGCTTCCCGGCGCCGGGAGAGGCAGCGCCGGGCGGCCATGGGGGGCAGCCTGCGGGTGGCTGTTCTGGGCGCCCCGGGTGTGGGCAAGACGGCAATCATCCGCCAGTTCCTCTTCGGTGACTACCCCGAGCGTCACCGGCCCACGGACGGGCCGCGCCTCTACAGGCCTGCAGTGCTGCTCGACGGTGCCGTCTACGACCTGAGCATCCGCGACGGCGACGTCGCTGGCCCCAACCCGAGCCCGGGGGGTGTCGAGGTAGCGGCTCGAGAAGCGGGCAGGGGCGTGTGACAGTGTGAGGTGTGTGTGTGTTCGGTGCGCACGTGCGTGTCCGCGTGGATGGCCCCAGGGCACCCGACTGCGCTCAGGGATCGAAAGATGAATGAGTGTCCCGGTATCACGTGTGTTTTAGTCCTCCCTGCAGGCCTGGAGGCGCCCAAGCCTTGGGCGCGGAGATCTTGCCAAGTGGCTTTTGCTTCCTCCTGTGGGTGCCTCTGTCTTTGCCTGCCTCCACGGCTGGGGCCGGATCGGTACCGGGCGAAGCATGGCCGCGCCTCCCCGAGGGTACAGCGTGTGTGTTTGGGATCCTGAGCAGAGCCGCAGCGAAGAGATTGGGGCCAGGCACAGAGGTGTACTTTCTAGGGGAGACATTCTGTGCTCCCTCATTCCTGTGCCCTGTAGCAAACACTTGTTTAGTAATTTGTGCAAAGTCCCGGACATACCTCCAATCCTAGGAGCTGAATGCCACGAGGAGATGTAGAGGAAAGGAGCAGGTCGGATTAAGCAGCGCTTCCTGGCAGGGGTGGCATTTAAGCTGAACCTGGAACTAATTTACTGAGTGAATTTTTCAGTAAGAAATGGCAAGAATCATTTCAGGTAGAAAGACCAGCAGGTGCTTAGGCCAGAGGCATAACCGTGTACAGCTGTCGGCAATTGGTGGTCTCTGGGGCGTGGTGAAGCGTGGGGCTCCAGCTGAGGGCTTTGGAATTAGTCTTAGAGGCGGTATTACCAGGAGGGCGTCTGGGGAGGAGAGTGGCCTGAGACCAGTTGAGCTGGGGAAAGCTGGAAAGAAGAGGAAGATGGGGGGCTGCAGAGAGGAGAGCAAAGGTGAAAGACGAGTTCCAGGCACCATTTGGAAATTTTTGCCCTGGTGGCCATGAGGACTGTAGGGCCGGTGGAGCTTGGGGAGGAGGCCTGAGGATGAACTGTGGGTTTAGCGTCAAAGCCCCTGCAGGGGGTTAGGGAGCTGGATGGTAGGAAGGGGGATCCCGCAAACCCTGGCCTCCCGCCCCCAGGAGTGGCCGGACCCTAAGGATTGGAGCTTGCAGGACACGGACGCCTTCGTGCTAGTCTACGACATCTGCAGCCCGGACAGTTTCGACTACGTGAAGGCCCTGCGGCAGCGCATCGCGGAGACCAGGTGAGGGCGCGCCGGGAGGCGGTGGTGGGCAGCTCTTGCTGGTCTGGCCCGGCTTTGCTCGAGGGGAGTGAGCAGGTTCTCCCACCGTCGTGGGCCGGGTCTTGGGCCCTTAGGATCAGGCCTTTGCCCGTGGGAAGGTCTCCTGCTGTGTGCGGTCTTTGGCCCACAAGGGCCTGGAGTTTGTTAGGGAAGTCTCTGGGCGTAGGAAGGGGATGCGCCTACGTGTATATACTCATGGGGGGATTCTCCGGCTGTGGGGTCCCTGGCACCGCGTCTCTCATCCCCATCCGGCCCATAGGCCGGCGGGCGCGCCGGAAGCGCCCATCCTCGTGGTAGGCAACAAGCGGGACCGGCAGCGGCTGCGCTTCGGACCGCGGCGCGCGCTGGCAGCCCTGGTGCGCAGGGGCTGGCGCTGCGGCTACCTCGAGTGCTCGGCCAAGTACAACTGGCACGTGCTGCGCCTCTTCCGCGAGCTGCTGCGCTGCGCTCTGGTGCGCGCCCGCCCTGCACACCCGGCCCTACGCCTGCAGGGGGCGCTGCACCCCGCGCGCTGCAGCCTCATGTGACCAGATGGGACGCCGCCGCCGTTGGGTCCCCCATTTGACTGAAACAGCCAGGGACCTGCATTGGACCAGATTGCCCAGCTTCACTCGGAATGGACAGGGCACAGTCTCCTCCCTGATTGGATGAGGAAACCTCCCACTAATCTCCTGGGCGACAGGCCTCTCTTTGAACTTCATTGGACCCAGCCAGGTCCAAGCCCCATTGGACAAGACCGGTCCTTTCTGGGACCTCATTGGGTCACAGGCCCACTGAATGGAAAGGACTTGGCCATGAATGTGACTGGAAGTGCTCAGACTGCTCCTGGAGCTTCCCTGGACATATTCTTTATGCCACACCTCTCCCTCCGTAATAAAAGGGGAAACAATTTGAGTTCACCTGGGATTTCTGGGTTGGGCAGGGTAGAGTCTTAAGCCTGCGTCAGAGCTGCCGGGCTTGGCCTCCTGGCAGTCACCTCCAGAATCCCAACATGTGATGAGGACCCTCAAAAGGGTGTGATGGCCCCAAGGCTGAGTCCCCAAGAAACAGACAGGTGGCTGGAGCAAAACTTTACTGTCAGAGGCTCTCCTGAGCCACAGGTCCTCAGGACACCGAGCTGGACCGGTGGCCTCTAAGGCATTCAATAATATTAGTAATTAAATAGCAACGCTCATCCCCCAACCGGAATGTACAACAGAGGTCCCATTGTGCCATGTGGTCCCGAGGGGTCTGGTCCCATGAGGTCTGGTACTCAAGAGGTGGAGGGGGCTCCCTGATGCAGAGGGGGTTAAGGCCACAAAGGAAAAGGAGAAGGAGTGGGTTCTGGGGCAGCTGGGCTGGTCCATCACATCCAGGAACCCGGCTCGGCCCTTGGGGTGACCGAGTGCAGGGCATGCCAGGCCCCGAGCTCTGCGGGTGCGGATGGGCGACGGGGGCCCCGAGGTGTGGGGATGCGTGAGGGTTTACGGTCTGGCTGCGTGTCCATCCGACCCCGCGCCCAGGTGCCCGAGTGTTCTGGGCCAGCCAGGGTGCTCCCAGCTGCATCTAACGGTCCCCCTATGCCGGGGCAGGGGCTGCCTTCATCGGAGGAACTGGACAGGGCTTGGCTGCGGGGCCCCGGCAGTCCGTTGGCCGTCCGGCCAGAGTCCCCAAGTTGGCCACACTTGCCCCCCAGGACGCTGAGGGATGAAGAGGAGGAGCTGGAAGAACAGTAGGCAGAGTCAGGAGCTGGAGGGTCTGGGGCCCGAGCTGGGTCAGGCGCTGGTCCGGTGGGGGTCCCGCTAGCAACAGCCTCAAGGACGCGGGCGTTGGCCAGGAACTCCTCCTCCAGGCGCCGGAACAGCTGCTGCTCCTGCTGCGGGTCAAGCTGCAGGGGTGTGCGGAAGACACTGGCCGGTGTGGCGCCCAGCTCTGGACTGGGGCTGGAGAGCGGGGCAAGCCGGGGTGCTGCAGGGCTGCGGGCACGGGGAGTCTGGGGGGTGCTCCTGCCGGAGCCCCCGCTGCCCCTGCCCCGCGGCACCCATGAGTGCTGCCCGTCTCGATCCCTGCGCACGAGCAGTACCGCCTGCTCCTCACGGCTCTGGCTCCGGGCCCGCCGGGCAGGGCTGGGGGCCGACAGCTGCGCTCCCCTGCCTCCTGCGGCCCCGCGCGGCCGAGCCCGATCCAGCCCGTCTCGGGATTGGCTGCGCGGGGTGGGGGGCTTTCTTGGAGAAGCCGGGGTGCCTGTGGTCAGCCGCCGGCTGGGTCGCTCCCTCCGGGGGCCAGTGCTTGTGTCGTCACTGCGGGCACCCAAGGGGCAGCTCTGGGCTGAAGAGGCTGAGGAGTCACTGTCCCCGGAGTAGCGGCGGGAGCGGGGATGGGGGGGCAGCTGATCCCGGGGCCTGGGGCAGGGGAACAAGAAAGAGATGGGGCATCACAAAGGCCTGGCATGCAGGAAGGGCAGGGATAGGAACAGCAGGTATGTGGCTGGTGGCTGTCCAGGGCATCTGTGTGTCCTGGGGACTTCCAGGGAGAAGTGAGACATCCAGTAGCAGCTTCCTGCAGCTGCCCGGGGCCGGAGGCAGAGGAAGAAGGTCTCTGGGGCCCTAGATTCCCCTCCCCAGCCCTCCGGTGTCCCCTAGGGCAGGCCAGACCGAAGCAGGGGGTGGAGGGGCCGCCGCCCAAGCCCCAGCACCGCCCCAGCTGTGTTGTTGGTTTGGTTGGGTTTCCATGGAAATAGGAAGCCAGGCCCACCCCCACCCACGGGAACTTTTCCCAGGGTGTGAGTCACTCTGGAGCACAGGCAACTCGTCATCCAGGCCAGGACTGACGCCCCCACCCTCTGGAACCCCCCATTTTCTCCCACATCTCACCTGGGTGGGGTCTCTGGCCCCTCCTTTGTGCTTCGTAAGCTGAGGGGAGTCACCTCTGGTCTGGAGCCCCTGCGCTCGCTCCCCGGGACTGGGCTACCAGGGCGGGGGCTGGGAGTGGGTGACACCCTGGATGGGGAGAAGGCGCGGGCCCTCGGCTGGGGCAGGCGATGGGCTGTGGGGGGAGGACAGGCGGCATGTGAGGGAGGGGGCCACAGAGATGGGCCCCAGGCCGGCCACCTGCACCCTGTCTGGCACTGACCGGTGGAGGAGCAGCGACAAGGGTCATGCTTGTCCAGGTAGTGCTCTAGCGTGTCCCAGCCGCCGCCCACACGCACCATCACGTGGCTCCTCAGCACCTGCAGGGCCAGTGTGGGCAGGTCACAGCTGTGTCCCATGGGCCTGGCAGCCCACCCCCTTGCTGCTGCCTGCAGGGAAAGCCCCGGACTCTCACCCGCACAAAGATGAGCAGGCTGGAGTCTCCCACGCGGTACTTCCCCTCCGAGACCTTGATCATGGGGAACTGGTCTGGGCAGGTGCAGCGGCCCAGGATCTCCCTCACCTGAGGCCCCGGAGGAGAGGCTGGAGGTCAAGGGTCAAGTCCCTCCTCCTGGGGCCTGGAGTCAGCAGCTCCAGGGTCAGGAGGAAGCAAGTCCTTCCGGGGGATGGCAACTGTGCTGCCCAGACGTGGGGGCGGCTTCCACATCTGACCTTTCACCAGCTCCCCTCATCTCGCAGGGACCAGGGAACAGCCCAGGATAAGATGGTGGGGCTGTGGTCAGGCCAGGGCCCAGGCCCCGATGAGGAACATCCCACGGCCTGCCCTCATCCCCCTTCACCCACGTCACAGACAAGAAGGCTGCGGCCAGGCCCTGGGAGGAGGCAGGTCATGGGACCCAAGTGCAGGGGATCCCCTGCCCCTGAATGGGCACAGACAGAGGGGCCCCACAGACCCGGGGGACACACACAGGCCACCAGCCCGGCCAGCACACTGCACACATGCCCCCCCAGGCCCAGAGCTGCCAGGCTGGCTATGTGGGCGGCCCTGCCCGCTTCCCGCCTGCAGCGGCAGTGGCGCCAGAGGAAATGAGCAGGTGGGGCCTTGGGTGACCCTGGCCCAGGACGGGGGTGGGGCGCCAGCCTCTGCCCACAGCCATCCAGCTACCCGCCTCCTGGGCAGGCACATCATAGTCCTAAGCTCCCGATAAGAAGGAAACTCTTGGCCCGGCTGTGGGGGTGGCAGGGACACCCAGGTCCAGGGAATGGAGGAGGCAGCGGGGGCGGGGGGGGCCATGGGCCAGCCCCTCCTAAGCTCAGAGTGGGATGGATCCTGCAGCTCCAAGCAGGACTTCCTGTTCCCACCGACAGCAGCAACTCGGGGCTAGGCTCCCAGTGATGCCTGGGGAGTGGAAGAGACCTGCAGAGCCCCTGGGGGCTTCCCCAGGCACTGACTGAGCGCCTACTGTATGCCAGGCACCTCGCCCAGGTCTTTCCACGCCAGCTTGCTCAACCCTCCCTCCAGGAGGCTGTGGATGCATCTGTCTGATACTGAGTGCAGGGGGTGCACGTAGGAGGTGCCCCCCTCATGCAGCCCCCAGAAGAAGGAATGCACGCTTAGCAGGTGCATGGTTAGCACATAAAGGAAGGGAAGATCAGGCCAGGAGCCAGGATTCTACCCCGGGCCCAGCTGGCCTGTGTGACCTTACTCAGCACCTCTCCATCTCCTTGGGGCCAAGTATACACTTGGTGCTTAACATATGCAACCTTTCCGTGGGGCAGGCTGTCCTGTAGATATCAGAGTGGACCCCAGGAGGTTCAGGGACAGGTCGTAGGCGCTGGCGCTGCCATCTGGGCTCTTGTACGCAGTCCTGGGGGACTCACCAGCTCGTCGAGGTTGCGCAGGTCGCTGAGGGTCATGCGAGGCCCGCGGGTCGGAGCCCCTGGTGCGGCAGTGGTTTCAGTGGGGTCGTCCCCAGCCACAGGGGCGTTGGGGGCTGGGGGTGCGGCACGCAGCTCCCGCTCGATCTCCTGTTCGAACTGCACGAGGCGGGGGGCAAGCAGGCCGAGGCGGGCCCCACGCCGTGCCACCTCCAGCAGACACAGCACCACGCTCTTCTCGTTCTTGCGCAGCACCAAGTCCTCAGTCTCGAACATGAGCACTTCGGGCACGCCCAGCTCCGAGCGGCACCAGCCGATGAAGGTGGCCACGTTGTCTCGGGCCATGAAGGAGCCAGGTGCCACATTGTGCGCCTGGAAGGCCACACCTCGGGCTGGGTGGGCAGCAGCCAGTGCGCGGGCGGCCGCAGTGACAGCGTTGGCATGTTGGCACAGGGTTGTGCCTGTGGCCAGTCCCGTCAGGAAGCCATCGCCGCCACCGGGCAGACCCAGGCTGTACAGGGCGTTGAGCCATTCGGCCAGGTCCTCCTTCATGGCCTCCACGTAGGCCTCACTTGAGCGGAACGGCCGCACACTCTTGGCCGCTGAGCCTGCGATGCTTGCCACTGGGTCCGCCATGCCCGGGCCAGCCGAGTCACTGTGGGCAGGGACACAGGGCAGGATTGCTGTGAGGACCCAGAAAGTGCTCAGTACAGACTAAGCCGCTGACCACCTGCACCAACCTGTCACTTGGGCCAAATGGCTGGTTTACATACTGGGTGTGAGAAACCACTCAGTGCCTCAGTTTCTTTATCTGCAAAATGGGTACAGTAACGTTACCTGTCTCATAGGATTCAATGGGATAATTTTTTTTTTTGAGACAGGGTCTTTCTGTCGCCCAGGCTGGAGTGCGGTGGTGACATAGCTCACTGCAGCCTCCAACTCAAGCGATCCTCCTGCCTCAGCCTCCGGAGCAGCTGGGACTACAGGTGCATGTCACCACACCCGGCTTCAGTGGGATAATTTTTATAAACAACTTAGTGTCCATAGGTGTTTGCAGTTTGCCTCTTTTGTGGGGTGGGGGTTGGGGGTTGGCTGAGGCCTCCCTCCTGAGCAGGGTGAAGGGCTGAGACCTGAGAGGTAAAACCTAAGGCCTGAACCCCGCGGACAAGAGAGGGACCCAGGTCCCCACCTCAGGGTGGGTTATCCGTGGCGCGGGGCTAGTGCCCATCCCACCTCTTGCAGGAAGGTCCAGACGCCTCCCCGGCCCCCTCCTTCCACCAGCAGTGTGCCATCGTAACGACAGTCAGTCGCATTATCAGTAACAGCAACGACCCAGGCTAGGGCTGAGTGCGCGGTGGTATTATCTCCATTTTACAGATGAGGAAACTGAGGCGCATACAGGGTAAGAGCTGAAGGTCGCAGAGCCGTGGGTGGAGGAGCCAGGGCTTCCAGGCGACAGGCGCAGGTCGCGGATCGCGATCCCGCGGCCCAGCCGGCCAGGGCTAGGCCCCGCCTCCGCCTCCTCCCAGCAGCCTCCCCAGCGGCCCAGGCCGGGGCGTGCGGGGCCAGCTCTCGAACGGTTACCGCAGGCCCCGCCGACCTCCTCGGGCTCCGGCCCAGAGAGGGTGCGGGGCCGTCCAAGGTCACACAGCCCTGGGGAACAGAGGCCGCGGACCGCGCCACTCGGCCCCCATCAGTGCGCGCCGGGCAGGGGGTGCTGGGGGTCCCCGCGCTCACCTGGCTCATCCCGCGGCCCCGGGGAGCATCGCCCCGGCGGTGGCCGGAGCCAGGCCGGGCCGCCGCAGGGAGGCGCCGCCCGAGCCTCCGCTGGCTCCGTCCCGCCGCAGCGGCCTCCTCGCGTCTCCGCCCCGCCTCCCTGGAATTCGGCTCGCCCGGAGGGGGCGGGCGGGGCTGCGCTCTTAAAGGGGCCGCGCTTTCCCTGGGGCGGCCGCGCAGACGCCCCACCCCCACCCGGACTGGTCCCCACGGCCCCGTCCACTCTCTGGTGTCCCGGGCAGGGGCTGGGCCCTTTTAATTCCCCGCCCCGGACAGTGGGCCCCACGGGCGGGCGGAGAGCACAGCCTGTTCCCAAGATGAAGGCAGGAAGAGATAGGGGCCTTGGGCTGCAGAGTCACCTCCGCCCGGGTGGCCCTTCGTGGGCCAGATAACCGCGGCCGCCCACCACGGTGGTGAGCTCCCCCAGCAGTGCCGGCCCAGGGAGGGCGACGATGGTCCCAGGGACTGACGCCCACTCGGCGTGGGTGCCTCGTTCTCACCGAACGCTCATTTTAAACCTTGAGGTTAGGGGAACCCGTTTTACGGATGGGGACACTGAGGCTCAGAGGGGTAGGCGGGTGGCAAAGGTCCGTGTGTCCAGCGCAGCGGACCCGCGAGGGGCCGTCCAGGCGGCCGGCCAGCCGGGTGTGGGAGGGTTAACCCCGCTGGGTTGTCTCCGAACTGCAGAGGAGGGACCTGCCCGAGCAGCGGGGAAATCCTGCCCCCTGCTGCCGGCGGCGGCTGGGCCCCAGCCAGGCTGCTCGGGCGCGGCTGCTTGGGGGAAGCACAGCCAACAATAGCCAACGCTCAGAGCTTTAGTATAGCGCCTACTGTGTGCCAGGCCTGCTCTGTGCCCTTCCTTGATATGAAGGTACTGGAGGGTCACCTCTGCGGAGGACCGTGTCATCGTGCACAAACCGGGATGCAGTCAGGGAAGCAGCTGTGGAGCCAGGATTTGAATGTGACTATTCTGGGAACACCCTCATTCAAGGATTAGGAGCATTTATTGAGCACTTACTGTGAGCCAGAACTCTTGGTGCCAAGCTATGGACAGCTGTCACCTCACCAAGTCCTCATGACCTTGCAAAAGATCGTTTCTCACTGAATGCCCTGGGTGCCTGGGTGGTGTGAGCACCTTCCCTCCCCACCCTGGAGCGCGAGGAAGGCAGGGAACTAGGAATAGTAATGGCTGACGCCTACATGGTGCCTACTGTGTGCTGCGTCTCTTGGCTGTGAGCACCAAACCCAGCCAGCTCTCTCCGGGCTTGCAGTCTGGCAGGGAGGCCGCCCCTGCAGAGACAGGGCAGACGGGGACAGAGGCGGGGGCAGGTGAGGGAGGGCAGGGGTCTTGGAGGGGGATGGATAGGTTGCAATTTTAAATCTGGTCAGGAAAGGTGAGGTGGGGAGAGTTGCAGGCAGAGGGAACAGCCACTGCAAAGTTGGGTGTGTGCCTGGTGTGTTCGAGAATGGGGAGGCCGAGGCCGGACTGGAGGGAGGTGGGGGCAGGATGGGGATAGAGAGATCAGAGAGATGGGGCAGATCAGGTAGGGCCTTGGGGCCATGCCTCCTTTGAGGGACGTGGGAGCCACGGAGGCCTTTAGAGCAGGGGAGGTTGCCTTAGGTCTTAACAGGTTCCCTGTGGCTGTTGCAGTGGGCAGGGGCTGGAGCCAGAGCCCCAGAGGGCACCAGGTGATGAGGGGGTGTTGGATTCCGGCTGTATTTTGAGGGGCGAGCTGAGGGGGATGTCCTGGAGATGAGGGAGGGCCCCAGGTTTTGGGGAAATCAGTGTGATGCTAAATAATTTAATCCTCAAAATAACCCAATGAACTATGATAACTTTTATGTGTTCTCATTTTGCAATTTTGGGAAACTGAGGCTCAGAGGGGCAAGGGATGCGTGCAGTCAGCAGCTGTGCAGGAGTTTGACCCCTGCTTGTACCTGCCTTGCTGCACTTCGGGGCTCTGGACACAGAAGTGGCCTTGCTGTTGGTCATCGGGTGGAATGTTAAGCTCCCTGAGCCTCAGCTGCACAGTCTGTAGAATGGAACGGTTGTATTAGTCATGTCATAGCGTTGAGCTCTGTGCGGCCCAGGGGCTGGGTGTACGTCCATGACTCTTCTGGGAAGGAGGGGTGACAGAGGGATTTACTCTTCCTGCTCCCCAGTTCCATGAGCTGTGGCCTGTGATCAGAGGCCTGTTCTAGACCAGTCTCTCAGACCTGATGCCAGGACATGTGGCAGCTGTGGTGCAGGCTTCGTTGGTGTGCTCAGATCCCTGGCCCAGGGCGAGGAGGGACTTAGCTTTCACCCCTGCTCTGTTCCGCGGTGGCCCAGCACCCATGGGCTACCTCTGGGAAAGCTGCCGGAGGACCAAGGGAAGCCACAGAGATGCCGGAGGGGCGGGAGGTTCGGGCTGTGGGTACCCCGGGCCCATCCGCACAGACCCCAGGCCTGTGTGTGGATGCCGTGGCTCCCCGTGGGCTCATTCTGGCCCTTGGCCAGTGGGCACGTGGCCAGGTTTCTTGCACCCACTGCTGGGCGCCGACAGGCCGGCTGCTTGGCCTTCGTTGCAGCTCGAGGTCAGATGATGGCGGTGGAGTCCTCAAGCAGAGCCCTCGTGGCAGCTCCGGGAACCCCGGGCGCCGGTTAGGTTATCTCAGAGCTCTCCAGGCTAGTCCGAGCCTGTGATCACAGCCCAGGATGAGCGAGGGACATGCAGGAGGCTCCCGACTGCCCTGTCCAGATGTGGGTCCAGCTCTTGCCCTGGCTGTGGGACAGGTGACCCCAGGCTGCCTCCAGTACCCTGCAGACCACCCAGGCGGGCCTGCTTCCCAAGCTGCCTGCGTCACACTGCCCTGTCACACTGCCCTCACCGCTGACCTGCATGCGGCTCTGTCCGGCATGGGGTGGGAGTGGCCACCTGCCCTCAGCCCCGCACCCCTGCACTCCTTCCGCTGGAGCAGGGGAAGCCACTCCTTGCAGGCGTAGATTGGTCTCCCCGTGGATCCTACAGCCTTTGCTCAGGCCTGTGCAGCGTGGCCTAGTGGGCCCACAAGGCTGTGTTGGAAATTTTTATTCCAAGTGTGAGGAATATGGGCCAGACCTTTTCTCTAACTTCTCCCTCTCTCTTCTGCACCTGCTGTGCCCACCCTCCTCCTCCTCTGCCAGCTTTGTGCAGCCCTTTGAGCCAGGGCTCAGAGTCCATGGGGCCGGAGGGCAGCCGTGCTCACTGCAGTCCAGACGTTTCTTTTTGTTTTTTTGAGACAGAGTCTCACTGTTGCCCAGGCTGGAGTGCAGTGGTGTCATCCTAGCTCACTGTAACCTTGAACTCCTGGGCTTAATCGATCCTCCTGCCTCAGCCTCCCGAGTACCTGGGACTACAGGCATGCGCCACCACGCCCTGCTAATTTATTATTATTTTTTGTAGAAACGGGGCCTCACTACTTTGCCCAGGCTGGTCTCCAACTCCTGGCCTCAAGTGATCCTCCTGCCTCAGCTTCCCAGAGTTGTGCGATTATAGGTTTCAGACACTGTCCTGGCCTCAGGCTAAGAGAAACAGGCCTGACATACACACCTCCACCTGGGCTATTTAGCACTAGTGACAAACCCTTCTCAAGGCAGGGACAGCAGGCTCCTTCAGTCCGATGGTTGTGTGGTGGCAGCAGCTTCCAGCTACAGCAGCTTGTCCTCCCTTAGTGCTGGTGGCAGGCCAGGGAGGCGGGCTCACCACATGCCCTTTGCTGCCAGAGCACCCAGCCTTGCAGAAACAGGTGCCTATACGTATCGAGGTGGCGGTCCTGGTTGGTGGTGAGGGGTCTTGCCTCATGGTGGCACTGCAGGAGAGCAGGTTCTGGACACAGAGGGACCACCCTTGACTCTCACCTTGGCCTCTCCACGGCAAGTCCTCCTTAGACCTCCATTCCCAGCTCGTCTGAGAAGGGGCGTAGTATACTGCTTGCTTCGAAGGGTTATTAGGAATGAAACGTGCTGAGGGACTTAGTGCAGTACCTGGAACCACGTAGGAGTCCAGTGACGTCGTGGTCAAGTTTGGGCCTCCTAGGCGCACCTTGGCTCTGGCACCTCGAGGCTGAGGTAAGAATGTCCTAGGCCCTTTGGAGGAACAGCATTGGCCCGTGTAGCTGGACTGCAGAGAGCAAGCAGCTCGGGATGGCAGAGGCCACAGGGGTCTTTGGGTCACAGCAAACGTGGGAGCCACCAAATGGTTTTGAGATGACTTCCGGTGTTAAAAAGTTGCCGTGTTGGCCCGGCGCGGTGGCTCACGCCTGTAATCCTAGCACTCTGGGAGGCTGAGGCGGGCGGATCGTTCTGAGCTCAGGAGTTCGAGACCAGCCTAAGCCAAGAGCAAGACCCCGTCTCTACCAAAAAATAGAAAGAAATTAATTGGACAACTAAAAATATATATAGAAAAAAATTAGCTGGGCATGGTGGCGCATGCCTGTAGTCCCAGCTACTCGGGAGGCTGAGACAGTAGGATTGCCCGAGCCCAGGAGTTTGAGGTTGCTGTGAGCCAGGCTGACGCCAGGGCACTCGCCCCAGGCAAGCGAGTGAGACTCTTGTCTCAAAAAAAAAAAAGTTGCCGCGGCCTCCAGGAGCCAAGGGGAGCAGCAGGGAGCCCAGAGGCTGGAGGTGGGGCAGGGGTGGGGGGAACTTGTGCCAGCCTGGGTTTGGAAGAGCCGGATGATTTGGGTGGGGACTGGGGTCTGAGGGACAGTGGGCCATCTTGGATGACGCCCAGGTTGGGGCAGTGCTTCAGTTTGCTGAGCTGGTGTCGGGGACAGGGCGGGAGCCAGCCCTGCTCAGCACCCGCAGGGGGCGCCGTGTCTGCTGTGGGGAAGGCAGACGCCCCAGCGTGGGATGGCGGCCAGGCCGGAGCAGGCCAGTGCCAGCCTCCGTGTCCTCCTGCGTTTACGGGCCAGGAGAGGGCAGCGAACATGACGGGGGACCGAGAGGGGACGCCATTGATGGGCGAGGCGTCGGTAGCTGCTGAGTTCGAGCTACTGTTTCAGTGAAGGGAAATGAGACTGAAGCGGCTTTCGAAAGGGAGGCGGACGTGACGTTCCACACGCTTCCCTGCTGCAGCAGGAAGACGGTTTGATGACTGGAGGGGACAGGTGGGGTTTCGCAAAAGTTGGACAGCAAGCGCTGTGAGTATAGGACGGGACACAGAACAACCAGCAGAGGCGTGAAGTGTGTATGCGGCAGGGCTGGGGACAAGCGCAGGGGAGCTCGTGTACCCCGAGGCAAACCCCACGGCCCTCGGCAAGGCAGGCGAGCGGTCAGTCCGCACTGTTCTCGTGCCTCCCCCTTTTCTCCTTGGACCCTTGGACCGGAGCTTGTGTTTCCATGACGTGTCCCAATCATTTCAGACTTTCCCCGGGAACAAACTCTTACCTGGATGGACCCCACTCCCTGACGGGGTGGGGCAGGGTCCAAGTACACATGCAGTGACTGCGGAACAGAGGCCGAGAAGGATGACTGTTTATAAACATTTGGAATTTTATTTAAAAAAAAAAAAAAAACATCACAACCATGACATTGTTACAGTTAGAGGCCCTCTTGGTTCTCCACGACACTGAGCATGCTCACAGGGGTTCCCATGGTTAAGTCTTAGTTAAACAACCATCTTTAAAAGAAAAACTCGGCACACTACCATTTAACTTGTTTTAATGTTTCTTCACAAATGGTGAAAAATACTAAAGTACAGACAAGGAATAATCATAATGTTGTGGCCAACATTATAAATATGGAATTATAAATTTAAAACATTTTCTGGTTTAAAAAATAAATCTGGTAGTCAATGCAGCTCTGTGGGGTCTCCGCGTCTAGTAGGGCCGGTCTCTGCGCTCCTGACGGTGCTCGCCTCTGCAAGGCACGGGGCCATGGTTAGAGCGAGAGGGGCAAGGACAGAGCCCCACGGCACCCCCTTCCCAGCCGTCCCAGTCAGGAGCTCCCCCTGCTGTGCCCGCTCTGACCACCACATACTTATCCATTTTTCCAGGTCCTCCACGTCCGCCTCTTCTTCCTCCCATCTGTTCCATCAAAGGTCCAGGGGGCCCCCCAGGGCCACCTCGTCTTCCTCCACCAAAGCCACCTCGGTCCATGCCCCGGCCACCACGGAAGCCACCTCTGTCTCCACCACGGCCACCTCTGAACATTCCACCAGGGCCGCCACGATCCATGAGGCCACCTCTTCCACCCCGCATGCCACCAGGACCACCTCTGCCACGGTCACCACCTAAGGTGAGGAAAGGATGGGAGACGAGAGTCAGTGTGTAGATGCAGAGCTGCTCAGGATATGCGTCCTTCTCCCAGAGTGGAAACAAAGCAGATGCTTTACTCAGTCTCAACATCCAGATGACAATTTAGAAAGCACGACACAACTACAGCCTAGGGTTCTTAAGCAGCTGTTGCTAACCGAAGCCCACAGATAAGAACCGAGGCGCAGCGCCAGGAAGCTGAGGGGACGCTCAGAAAACCTGTACCTACCCGGGGGCGGGAAGGGTGGCGGGAGGAAGCCTTCAGGCTTCGGGGCCTTGCACTGGTTGCATTCTGTTCTCCAGGCGAAGTTCTGGTTTCCACAACCCCTGTGTAAAGTCACATCACAGGAGAAATCACCGACGGAACTAAGACAGTTGAACAAGCAAAGGTAACACCTGAGCAGTTACTCCACTACCACTGCGACCACTGGGGCCCAGGTCACAAACTAGTAAAAGGATCCGTCCACAGAAAATGGCTTCAGAGCACAGCCTCAGGCAGCAGCGCACCCACAAGACTAGAGGAATACACGTGACCTCCAGAAGGCGCTGAAGCAGCCGGGGAATGGCTGATTAGCGCCCCCACCGGTCAGGGCTACACTCCTCTTAACAAAGAATCCAGCAACCCTCCTCTCTAGGGTGGGAAGGGGGCAGGTAGAGGGTGGCCTCAGCTAGCAGAATGTTAATGTGCCAAGAGAGGTACATACGGATTGGGACACTGCCAGTCTCCAGCTCGGTGTTGGACATTGCCTCCTCCAGAGGGGTTCCCTCGAGAACCTCGGGGCCCCCTTGGAGGGAAACCACCTCTATCTCCTCCACGGCCTCCCATGCGACCCATGGGTCCCCCAGGACCTCCTGGGCCTCCCGGGCCTGCAAAAAGAAACAGCAAATCACTTCTTTGCAGCACCAGATTTGCTACAGGGAAACAAAAACCACTAAGTAAATCACGGATATGACGGCCATCCTTTCCCCGTCACCAGCCCCGTACTTCCCACAGACCCCATGGCCCAGCTTAGGCATCGGCTTCTTCCTGCAACTCCCAGGCCCCACGTGGAGCACTTTCCACATACGTGACTTCATTTAGCTCCCATGACAAATTCTACAAGGGGCAGGCATTTTCATGATGTAACCAAAGCAGAATAAATCAATGGCAGCCCCACAGTTGACACCCAGCCAGAGTGGCTCCAAGCCTCCCTTAACAATCAAAGACACGTTTTTCTTCTGTTCCTTTTAGTCCCACAAACATTTACTGTCAGCCCCCAACAGTCCAGTATTGACTCTGCATATCTCGTTTGTATTTCTAGCGGGTTATCCACTATCAAGTTTCTCAAGGTAAGAAGCTTGTTGGAAAACATTTAAAGCAACACAGAAGTAGCTCACAGAAAGTGCCTGGCAAATACCTCCACGGAGTGGTGGCGGCACCCCTCTGCCCTCACGGGGTGGCATACCACCCCGCATGCTGTTCATTGGAGGCTTCTTCCGCGCAAGAGAGACTTTAAGTTTGCTCCCCTGAAAGTCTTTCCCTGGAACAAGATTAACAGAATACCAGTTACTCCCCTACACTCCTTTTCACCGCATCATCAAACCTGATTGTCCCCAAATGGATCAAGTCTGCTCCTTCATAATCCTAAGCTCTTTATGGCAAGTCCAGAAAAAGGCTTTTTAAGATACTTAAAAACCTCTCGGCTGGGTGCAGCGGTTCACACCAGTAACCCTAGCGCTCTGGGAGGCCGAGGCAGGAGGATCACTTGAACTCAGGAGTTTGAGACCAACTTGAACAAGAGCAAGACCCAGTCTTTATAAAAAGTAGAAAACTTAGCTGGGGTGTGGTGGTGTGCACCTGTAGTCCCAGCTACTCAGGAGGCTGAGGCAGGAGGATTGCTTGAACCCAAGAGTTTGAGGCTGCAGTGAGCTATGATGACGCCACTCTACCTGGGGTGACAGAGCGAGACTCTGTCTCAAACAAAAAAAAAGCAAGCTCTCTACCCTAAGAAAGGAAGTAAACTGGCAGGCAGGCTGGGTGTGCCTGAGGATCCTTGCCCAGCACAGGGTGAGAAGTAGGGACAAGAGCCTGAAGTGGCCAAGAGCAGAGAGCCAGGACTTGTCATCTGACAATTTCAAATTGGTTTTGTCTTAAGTAAAATTCCAGGATTAATTTCAAGGCCTCCCTTAAAGGGATCTCCCAAGTCGGTGCCAGTGACTGGGCCCTCACACAGCTGAAGGGAGACAGGCAACCCACCTCCCCCACGAGCAGAGGGAAGTCTTCCTGCTCCTATGGCTCAAGCTCCTTCCTCCTGCCAAACCCTACAGTGACGCAGAGGCAGAGTACATCTGTTCCTTGTCCCTAGAACCACATCAGAGAATGGTGTTCTGGAGGCATCTAACATTTGTAAGATCCTTTATCTGCAAGTTGACACATGCAACATTTGCTTCAAGACCCCCCGTGTGCCCAGAACGAGTCGAGAATGCCAGTGAGCACATCCTACCATCAAACCACTCCACGGCAGCCTTGGCAGTTGGTGGGTCTTCATAGGACACTGTGGCATCACCTTTGGGCTTTCCTGTCTCCTTGTCCAGGTAGATGTGGATCATGGGTTGCCCAGTTCTCTTGTTCATCTACACATAAAATAGTATAGTTAGGCTGTGGCTAGAATATACTAGTTTGGGAGAAAAAAAAATCCATGTCAAATTCCAGGGAGTCTCTCAGACTGTCAAAAGCAGTAATTTTTCACATGTAGACACACGGTCACTAGGATGTCAGTCTGAGTAGAATTATGGATAACTCATTTCCCAAATTTCTACAACAAACGTTGTAGAACGTTAGGTGATCTCCTCCTTAGACGTGTTTTATCATAAAAATCAAAACAGACCTAAAATTAAAGTGTGTAAGAAAACAGGATGGGCCGTCTTCCTTCCCTAGCCATCTTCTCCTGGTGCCTGTGTACCCACCCTAGCATTTTCTATGCCCAAATAGGCAGCCACCTTGTAGGGGCAGTCAGACATGAGATAGGACTAGCATAAAGAAAATTATCCATAAACCATTAAGTACAGTATAAGGGCTGGGTACAGATTCTTGGTTAAGTCCAAGACAGCCAGTATTTCCTCCAGAGCTAGAACAGAAGACTAGTTTTTCCAGCTGAATGTGAGATGTAGCTGGCTTGAATTCAGAAGCCACACTGTACAAGAAATCATCTTCACATGTATTTTTTGCATTAAATGTGCACATGATCAAAGTCTTACTTATATACGTCTGTTTACATATCCAGTAATACCTAAGAGCTATCAATTTATAGGACTTGAAGACATGATACACAAAGACTGAAAGGAAATCTAGCAAAACGGTGGTATGAAAAATGGGGAAATGTATTTCTTAATCTCCTTTGTTTCCAAAATCTTGATGGTAAATGCTACTTTCTTAACCAGATAAACCCAACATACCTAAATAAACATGTTACATACATATTAAAAAAACCAATTAGCTTTTGGAGGGTACATATCCATGCGTGCACACAAAGCAGAGAGAAATCTTATATAAGATTTACCAAAATCAACTGTATTTCCATACAGCTGTTAACAATCAGAAAATGTCATTTGAAAAGGACCATTTAACCAAAGCAACTCAAAGAAACAAAAACAAAACAAACCAACAACCACACCTTAAACCCAGAAATGAAACTAATAAAAATATGCAAGACCTTTAAGGAGATGGTCTTTACAAAAGACCTAAATAAATGGAGATACACAATATTCTTGGGGGGGAGGGGAGGATTACTCAGTTAGTACAAAAATGTCAATTCTCAAACTGTTTTATGGATTCACTAAACATCCGATTGGGGTTTTAAGGTTTTTAAGTTTATGGGGTTCATAAGCTGATTCAAAAATTTATATTTAAGAGCAAAGAGTGAAGAATAGTAAAACATTTCTGAAGAAAAAGAACAAAACAAGAATTTGCCCCCTATCAAGACTTAGAATAAAAACACAGTAATTCATTGTGGTGTTAGCACGAGATCACACAAACTGACCAAAAGTACACAGGAGAGCCACGGAATATGCACGAGGAAACTTTCTATGTGACAGACAAGCACCAGGCACCACTGGGGAAAGGGCAGACTTAATAAATGCG
This sequence comes from Avahi laniger, assembly GCA_963575035.1. NCBI lineage: Eukaryota > Metazoa > Chordata > Mammalia > Primates > Indriidae > Avahi > Avahi laniger. Next base: position 58,590 of record CAUYSK010019521.1, on the reverse strand, counting down.
GATGGAACAAAAAAGTCTTGTCTATAGGAAAAAAAACAGACACAGACCAGTAACGAAAAAAGTGATTAGCTCAACTATATTAAAATCATTATCTTCTATTCATCAAAAAAAAAAATTAAAGCAAGCCACAAACTATGAAAAGACATCTGAAACTCAGACAAGATTTAGCTTTCATACAATATAAAGAACTATTACCTAATAAATTAACAAAAGACAACTCAATGAAAAATGAGTGTCATGACCTAAACAGGGATTTCATGTAAGAGGATATGCAATAAAACAACCTATTAGCAATCGAGGGAAAGTAAATTAAAACCACATTCCTATTTTCTTCCACCACATTGGCAAAAGTCAGGTGATTCCAGTTGTGGTGAGGCCGAGGTAATTTGGTATCAGAAACGCTGGCTGGAGCCTACGCTGCTCAGCCACACTGTTACCCTGTCAAGCTAAACACGTACACACCTTGAGAACCAGCGATTCCACTCCTAGGTACAGTGTTCATCCTCATTATTCACGGATTCAGTATTTGTGAATTTGCTGACTCCCTAAAGGTGATTTTTAACCCCCGAAACAGTACTTGTGGTACTTTCGTGATCATTTATGAACATAAGCAGAGTGGCAAAAGATTCAAGATGCCCGAGGCACGTGTTCCTAGCAGAGGTGGAAGACAGGGCAGCGCAGTGTTGGAAGCTCCAGCTCCGGGGCAAGCTGGAAGAGTTCGAAAACCAACTCTGGCACTGGTCTGTGGGGCGGCCTCAGATGAGTCACTTAACACTTAGGAATTTATTTTCTCTTTTGTAAAATGAAGATAAGATTCTACCAGGATGTTTCAGTTTTTAGAATTTCAGATTATAATCTATATGAGCTATGTATACATATGTACCTACCTCTCCTAGGAACAATGTCTCAGCATTCACTAATTCAGTATCTGCAGTAATTTTATAGAACTACCATGAACAAGAACCAACTGTATATGCACCAGAGTAACTTATGTAGTGTGCACCAGGAGACATGTACGAGAACATCTACTGCAGCAGTGATTGTATAATAAAAACTGAGAAACTCAACTGTCTGTATTAAAAGAATGAACTACTGATCTACTCCTCCCTACCCTGAAAAACTCCATTCTCTTAGTCTCCCCAGTTTCACTCACAAGCACACCACCATTCCAGTTAATTCAGAACAAAACCTGCTCGTCACACCAGTTCCCTTTTCAAACTCCTGCCCCAGGAGCTCTGCCCTTATTGTTTCATGCACCTGTTCCCTTCTGGTCCCAGGTACATGTTTTCATCCTTCATTTTATCCCTGCCCTTCTTGCTTTATTTATTTTCCTGCATAATACTTAACATCTAACATACTACATTCAGTTTTACTATTCATTTCCCACTATATGTAAATTCCAAGTGTTCTTATCTGTTTGTTCACCAGTATATTCCCAGTCCTCAGAACAGTGCTGCCTTATAGTAGTGCTTAATAAACATTCAAGTTAAAAAATGTCAAACAAAAAAATATTACTGCAAATGTATCTACAAAGAGATGGAAATAATAAAATTCAGGCTGGGGGAGGGGAGACGGATTCAATTAAGAAGAACTATGGTAGGTGCTTCAAAGGTATTCTTATAGTTCCACTTCTTATGTGGGGAGGTGGATACACAATGTTCCTTATTTTCTCTCTATATGTTATGTAGTGTTTTGTAAGTACTTTATATTTCACAACAAAGTAGTGTCCATACAAGCATTTGTATAATTAACTTATAAAAATGATGCTAAGTTATCAACTGTGCTTAAACTGTGTTTAGCATTTCTTTTCCATCAAAAGATGGCTAACAAGCTTTTATTTTTTTTTTTTTTGGTATATGAAGGAGCAAACCATAAGACACTCAGAAAGGTCAGGCAACTTCAGAAACAACTCTCAATATCAATTCAATCTCTTTAAAGTAAAATGCTCTGTTGGTCTAAAGTTCTGCCAGATAACCTGGTTATGCTTTTACTGACCTTAACAACCCCACATTGCTTAAAGAAGTCTGCCAGATCATCTAGAGTCACATTGTCATTTAATCCTTGCACATAAATTGCACTGTTGTCAGAGTCTTCATCCGGATCTACGGGTGGGCCTTCCAGAGAAAATAAGACAGAAGGGGAGTTATTATCATTTATCTGTAGCAGCTTCTTATCCAGCTGATCACTACTGCCTAATGGTATGTATCACAAACCTAAGACCACTCACTATCAACTACACTAACAAGAATGCTGGGCCGGGCGCGGTGGCTCACGCCTGTAATCCTAGCACTCTGGGAGGCCGAGGCGGGCGGATTGTTTGAGCTCGGGAGTTCGAGATCAGCCTGAGCAAGAGCAAGACCCCGTCTCTACTAAAAATAAAAAAGAAATTAATCGGACAACTAAAAATATATAGAAAAAATTAGCTGGGCGTGGTGGCGCATGCCGGTAGTCCCAGCTACTTGGGAGGCTGAGGCAGAAGGATCGCTTGAGCCCAGGAGTTTGAGGTTGCTGTGAGCTAGGTTGACGCCATGGCACTCACTCTAGCCGGGGCAAAAGAGTGAGACTCTGGCCCAAAAAAAAAAAAGAATGCTGTAAACGAAAGTGCCCTAACAGCAAGATTACTACAATGGTCTATCAGGCTACTGAACTCTATCAGACATTTACTTCTGTGCCATTACTTTGTAAAGCAGAGCATAGAAGTTCAAAATTACCTAGATCAAGATCTGGTCCTTCATCCATGGGTCCTGCCAATCAGGAAAGATCATATAAAATATTATTAGTGCACGTCTTGCAAGCTACAAACCTTACAAACACACATAGCTATCTACTACACCACCATTTGATGGGGATTCATTAAATTCAAAATGACCTGCACTGCTAAAATGGAGCAGTGCCTCTTTAACACTTGTGAAAGGTTTGCTAGGGTTTGCTTTTTTCTTTGCTGGTTTGCTTCTAAACCATTAACCAAATACACTCTCAATGCTTATGTGCCAAATTAGCGTTAAATTTAAGTCAAAATTTTTCCTCCAAATAAACCAAATTTTAAAAATGTATTCTCCCCCATATTACAGAAGCAGTTGCTCAATCCTTCAAGTTACCCTTTGTTTTGTAACCATAGGTTAACCTTATACCCCTAAGACAATGCCGGCAGTACCCATTAGTCTCTTTTGTATAGATCATTTTTAAACCACTTATGAAACTAATAAAAAATTATAGTTTTCTAAAAACTGACTGTATTTTTTTTTTAAACACTATCCATGGTAATACTCAAAAACTTACCACCAGGCTTATTGAAGCCACCTCGCTCTCCAGCGCTGCTGGGGGGATAAACGAAGAAATGAAGGCCTTTCCCTTTAAAAGCCAGTACCGCTCTGAGCCTTGGGGGGGCTCGTGGGGAAGAAGGGCACTGGCTAAACACATCTCCAAACAATGCATCTCTCTCATCTTGTCACTATGCCTTTCTTCAGGGCAGCTTGCTCAAATTTCCTCAATATACAACCTTGCTTGTCTGATTGTACACACCAGTGTGGCTGGTTCCTTTCATTTCGGGGGCTGGTATTAATAGTGCAATACTTGGCAAATTAGGAAAAAAAAACAGATCCCAAACACCCACCCCATCAGCTGAAAAACCAGGACATGTAGAGAGGAGGAGCAAGTGGGGGTAGCAGCTACGATAAACCTTTCCATGTTCATAAAGGTGCACCCTCAACCTCTCCCTGGGGAGAGCCAAATGAGGCCCTGGGCTTCCTAACAAGTCACAGTATAAACAAAGCAGGAGACAACCACATTAAATGCCTACAACACACGACAGGACGCATCCAGCCAATCTTCAGCATAAAGCCATACATTTCGGGGCACTAGTGGATTTAACAATTGCTGTGAAAGGAGAATTTACAACAAATACCAAGGCTCAACGGACTGGGGGTGCAACTTTATAGACATACCAGTTAAAAATAATGATTATGGCTGTATAAAATTATGTATCTTAAAGAGGGGAGGGAGAAATATGAATTGGGCTTTTGGTCAGATTTTGTTTTCTTTAAATAAGGCAGCTCCTCGGTGGGAGGCCAAGTTTTTTTTCTAACCAGTATTGCACCTTTAATACCTGAATATACAATTTCAAGCTGTTGCATGCAGCTTTGTTTCCTTTTTAAAAGTACACACCATAAAATGTTCTTGCTCTTTAAACACAAAAGTTTACACTTTAATGTTACACAATTCTAGAGTATTATACCTCCTCTGGTTCATTACCAAACAACAAGTATGCAGTTACCAAAGTTACAGAAGGATTCCATTTATACAATGAATACATTTTGTTAAAAATATTCTATGTATATTTTTCCTCTCCATATGGACACCGTGTCTAGTCCCACTTTTCATTATGCTGCCGGCTGAGTACTGAGTACGGGTACTTTTTAAGTATTGAAGTGTATACAAGGCTCTCACTTTGTAACCTGTAGCATATAAATGCGACAAAGCATGTTAAAAAGTTTCCACGTTTAACAGCCAATGAAAATATCAAAATACTGAGGCAATGAAAAAGGGCATGTTAACAACATTGAGTGCCTTACCTGCAGAAGACACTGAAAACCATCACCACACCACAATAAAAAAGGGGGAGCGGGGGAAATGCCCCTGTCCTGTTCCCACAGAATCCAACAGACCACTTCACAGTCTGTTGAAAAACCTATAGAGAAAGCCATGGTCTCTTCTATGGCTCCAGGAGAGACTTCTCATCCAGAAAGAGGGGCCCCCGCCTCTACTAGCAAAGTCTATCAAAATTAATAAAATGATTACTTCTGGAGTATTGAAATAAATAAACTTGAAATTGTTTTGGCAATTGAAAAATACTAAAAATTCTAGGTGATTTGAGACGTGATGATAGTAATTTCAAGTGTCTATGTCTATTTTAAAACATCCATAAAGAAGTGAAACCTTTATGATGGAATGACATTCTCCAAATCAGAAGATTGATTTTACTTTATACCAAATTATTCATAAACTTTTGCATGTTGTAAATGACTTTCTTCCAATAAAGATTTCACTGAAGACTTCATTTTTTAAAGTTATGCAGAATATGCAAAACAGTATTAACTATCAGTAGAACAAGATTTGCTTAATGTGAAAGTTAAAGATCAACTTTTTACCTATTTTGAAGTTCATTTCTATAAAGAAAGAAACGCTACTTAATTTTTCCTTGAGCTAACAGTGGCATGCCAAATCCAATTTAGACTTGATACAACATTCTGCATAACTTTTTAAAAACTAGTTTACATTATATAGGGACAGAACACACACAGAACTAAGCCTTCTGGATTATGTTAACCACCAACATTATAGCTCACCTTTATCAAAGTACAGACACCGGAAAGGGAGGAGGGATGGGAGAAGGGAGGGGAAGGGCAGGCAGAGGTAGCAGGGTTATGTCATTGATCTAAACAAAGTTTTCCAAACCAGATTGTGCCATCAATCAAAATGGTCAAACTGATTTAGACTTTTAAAATCTCCAATGGGGAGTGATCCCATTATACATTACTCTGCAAAAAGCTATTGGATTTTTCTGTGCTCCATCCAAACTCTACGTATCAGGTGCACCTCAGGCCATAGTTTAAGGGTTATGGGACCAAGATCTTCACCATTACGTTCAACAATTCTGAGTACAAACAGAAGTTGGGGACAAGCATTGTGGAAAACAGCTGCATTCCTTTTCTGCAGTATATACCAGGTATTTCAAGACAACCATTCAGAGGCAATTAGTTAAAAACCTAGGGTCGTTAGAAGGGTTGTGTGTGTTCCATCCCAAATCTATTACCCACAGAGGCTTTTCACCTCTGGAAATCACGAAGGGAACTGAAAGCTCTAGTTTCAAAACCATTCTTTTTTCTACCCAACCCAACAAAGTATATTGGCAGGGAAAAAAGCAAACTGCCACTTCATATATGCCACAAAGACGACATTTCCATGTCTTAAGAGATGGCTTGAGCTCTACAGATTGTCCATGGAAATGTAGAAATAAATTTCTCATGTCTTTCAGTCCCTTCTTTCCATTGAAAATCCTATGGATGAAACAAAATTAGGTAAAAGGAGAAAAGGTTTGCTCTTACCCCATTCCACCGCGTCCTCCTCCCCGCCCACCTCTGCTCATGCCTCCACGATCAAATCCCCCTCTTCCCCTGCCCCGGTTATCAGGGCCACTCATGCTCCGGTTCTCTCCTGGTCCGGAAAATCCTCCAGACTCCTGCCCATAAACACCCATGCTACTGGGGTGGTCCTGTCGGAATGAACCTGAGGAAAGAGTCACATCTGTAAGCCATGGACCAGCATTTACACCACTGCCTGATGTACTTTCTCCTGGAATCACAGAATTCTCAACTGCAAGGCACTAACCAAGGTACCATCTTCTTTACACCATGATAAAGCTCCCCCTAATCAGCAAGCTCTTCTAAGTTCAACAAAAACTGCTGGTTTATCAAAGCTGAAATAACCTTATATAGTTAGCCTAGAATAAACTACTTCCAAACAAAAAAAAGCCACCTGGCCAACATACATTTACAGGATTCTGTATCCCAAAATGTCTCCAAAAGCAGCTGATTTAAACTGTATTCAAGAAACAAAAATAGAGCCAGTAGGGCTTTTGCGTATTGCTGGGGGCTGAGCTCCATCAAACAGCACTTTATTCATTTCAGTCATAATAAGACATACTCATGGATGGAATTTAAGAGCAACAATCCAGGTAGAAATTGTGAAGACAGTTTCGTGTTTTTGGTTACTTCTCTCCACACACAAGTACTACAGGTATTCTGTGAGGATTTTTTTGGTTTTTTTTTTTTTTTTTGCTTAATGCATATAAACAAAAAAACAAAACATGTAAAGCATTTAGAGCCAGGCATGGTGGTGCATACTGTAATCCCAGCTACTCGGGAGGCTAAGGCAGCTTGTGCTCAGGATTTGGGAGGCCAGCCTGGGCAATGTAGCAAGATTCCGTCTCAAAAAAGAAATACATACATACATACACATATGAGTGTGTGTGTGTGTGTGTATATGTATCTTTTACTTAACAATTAAAATCACAGTAGCCTTCAACAGTTGCCTGCCCACTGTCCTTTAATGGTTTGGGGTGAGCAGGCAGTAAAGAATCCTGGATTTACTCACTGTACATAACTTCCTCAAAGAGAGTAGGGCTAGCAGCCTAAAATACTTTCTCTGGTCAGTTACAGTATCTTTTTTTTTTTTTTAATAAGGCATACTAACAATAATTACATTGGAGAAAAGCACTGACATCTTTATTGAGACATCCAAGCTGTTACTGCTAGGATGTCATGCCCTAAAGATGCATCCTGTATTCCAAAAAATAAACAATGGTAAAGAGCATTCCCCGTGTTCAAAAACTCCAAACGCAATCATTCTTATTTCATTTTCTCTCTTAGCAACTCACTCTGCTGCCCGTAGCTGCTGCTCTGTTGGCTATATTGACTTGGAGCCTGGCTGTAGGATCCAGTCTGGGGGGGGTAACTAGTGGGAGGCTGCTGCCCATAGCTGCTTTGTTGACCATAGCTACTCTGCTGTCCATAGCTGCTCGGCTGCCCATAGGTGTTCTGCTGAGAGTAACTGCTCTGATCATAACTAGTCGGCTGTGTAGAGGAATAGCTGAAAGAAAAAAAAAAGAGCTTTTTAAGAACGAGAGAAGGCTTATTACTTCTTCAAATACCCCGAATAAAGGAGACATTCACAGCATGTGAAACGACATCCTTAAGCAGTCATTTTCTACGTATAAACAGTCTGAATTTAAAATAAGAAAATATTTTTTATTCAGAACAAAACTTTAGATGGGGGAGATAATTATTGTAACAAACCATCTGAATAAGCCTTAGAGTATCTTTTCTTATACCTTCACCCCCATTTAAAACAATGTTTATTTTCAACTATACTCAAGGCGAACACGAGAGTTTGGATGCTTCCAGTATTACGGTCACAGTATTCACATGTGCATGTGGGGAAGGCTGACCCAGTGAAAAGGACACTGAGAAAAATCAGGGAGAGTTAAGTGAGGTGAGGTGTTCGGTTCCAAGCCTGCCTTCAAAAACTCTCTTGAGTAACAACGATTTTCTGAAGAGACAAGGCTGCTTGGTGGTGGTGGAGGGTGTGTGTGTGTAGGAGTGTGCCACACAAAAGTGGTAGTTTTCCCTTGAAGATTTGTCTAAGTGTTCGAAATTGCTTTGCTATATAGTTTCAACCTTTCAGACATGTCTTGATGTCTATGAAATCTGGGCATTTATAAAGAAAAGACAAATTAGGACACTTCAGAACAAAGGAACTATATAAAAAAATGAATATTAAATATATATAGAGCTGGGAACAGTGGCTTGTGCCTGTAGTACCAGCTACTCAGGAAGCTGAGACAGGAGGATCGCCTGAGCTCAGGAGTGTAAATCCAGCCTGGGCAACATAGTGAAACCCAGTCTCTAAAAACTAAGATTAAAATTAAATCAATATGTTAAATTACCTGGCAGAGAAACTGATTAATCAAAGATATATTCTTGTGCAGAAATAAAGCTTGAAAAAAACTTGTATTAAACTCCTGACAAACCATGATAGTGAGAAAGAAAAAGGACAATATATTTTAAAGTACTATTAAACTAAGTGCCTATTATACCACAGCTGTGTGAATTCAATAGTCTCTGAATGTGCACCTAGTCAACTCATCAGATTAACTGCTCTCAGCACACAGGCGCAGACCAGCTGTGGAAGAACACCGCCTGCTGTAAGCCCCGCCCACTTTTGCTCTAGGCTATATGGACACACTTACCCTGGCAGCTCTATTTGTCCCTAAACCTGTTCACATCTCTTGCACTTTAACGTGCAAACTGATGAAATGAGTGCAGAAAAGGAATTTTTACTTCTCACAAAACTAAGTTTTAACAATTTAGGACATAATCTGGCTTCAAATTAAACTTGGGTGGGAAAACCTGCAGTTCTTTCTCTATTTTAAAGAAACCAAAAATGGACATCATAACTGCTGGTGTCATTAACGTAAGACAGAGAATGAGGAACAAATAAGCCCGTAGTCCAAAGAAAAGGCCTTGGCTCAAACTTTAAGACTGGTGCAGGAATGTACCTTTACGTGTGTTAAGTAAAATGTAAAATGATTAAGGCAAAGTTACTTTTTTTTTAATAGTGGCCTGCACTTTACCCATCCTAAGTGCATTGAAGAAGATGGCTCCTATGGTTCTGTTTACATGCTTTCATATACTTCTGCTTTTCATCCTTCTGAGTTAAACAGTAAAATTAAAGGGAAGAATCCAGAGTGGCAAAAACGTTCGTCTGTATTTACAGAACAGTTATTTACTGCCAGGCACTGCAATAGGAATCTAGGACTGAGGCTTTAATGTAACTAAATGGGGTCAGAGTTATCCCTGGGGGAGTCAGATAACATACCTTACACCTGAGGAGGCCAAAGCAAGTTGGTCAACAACCTGAAAAAAAACCCCTACTTTGTTATTTTACTAGTTCATTGTTAGCAAGAAGAAGAGACTGACCTGGTAGGAGGGTAGGATGGAGGTGCGGTGACTGGCTGCATGGGGTAGCTCCCAGGTACCTGGGGATAACTGTAGTTACTCTGTCCGTATCCTAGGCTGGGTTGGTTGTAACCCCCTGTGCTAGACTGAGGTTGACTAGTCTCAGCAGGCTTGTTACCATCTTGAGGTCTAAAAGGAGAAATAAAAAAGTCAGACTTTGTTTATCAGCCACAAAAATCTTGGATAAGAACTCTACAAATTTATGAGCAATATGCAATGTTATGATTGAGCTTGGAAATAAATACAATCGTAAAGTAAACTACATCAAACCCAGTGTCAGTCCAACTATATTTGCTGGAAAAGAATACTATGGAATGGGGAGAATCAATCATATCCACAAGAGAGATCAACATGCTTCATACATTCCACGTTAACAGCTATAAAAGGCAGATATAGTATTGTGTGTTGCCAATTTAAGTGATGGGGGTGGATTGTTAGGAAAAAAATGCTTTTTCTCAAAGGGGATTATTAAAGATAAATAAGAAACTTAACAATAATGTAAGTTTTAGGTTAGAGTAACATTATGGTATTATAAATTTGGAAAATTTGTGGGTTTATATTTCTCATAACAGACCAGAAAAAACATTTCCTAACTTGGGGTGCCATAAATTAATCTAACTTTGCCCCAAAGTCTCCATAATAGAAACACCAGAGTAAGGCAAGAAACATACACAGAGCCTCCCCTCATGCTCAGAATAACTGGGAAGTACCCGTTTAATGATGAAAATTAATCCCAATCCCAAGGAAAAAAATAACCCAGGGGTTTCTATTATCTCTTTGCCCTAATAGTTTATATCAAGGTTGTAGCAGAGTGAGCTGGAGCTATTTTAAGCAAAGCACCCCAAGAATCAACAGGCAGGCCAGAGATAAGGAGGAAGTACTGGTCTCCCCACTGCCCTGAAACTGGTCACCAGCCCTCTCCTTTTGCAGTGGAAAAGGGAATAGCTGTCACTGATCACAACAGATAAACAGCTGTTTTAAGATGCTAAGGATTGAAAATTAGGAAAAAAGGAATCCAAAAGGATGATTTATCAAAAAAAAAATTCATATATAAAACCATCCAGCTATGGCTTGGATATACTGTTGTTGCATGACAGCATCAAATGGGACTTTACACATTTTTCACTGACTCTGGCCAAGGTATGGACTTTATACACGTGGTAACACTCTGAAATGCCTAGGTCAACTAAAATAGAGCCCTTCTAGGAATCAGACAGATAGTTTAACCGAACTATGGCACAGGTTGGCTAGCAAGTGTAAACTACCAAGTGGTTCTGATTACTCACTGTGCCTTTTAGAAGTAATTTCATGAGTGTTTGCCAGAGCTAATTTCTTACTTCTACAGCAGACAAAATGTCTAGCTTACAAGTTGATCTCTTATTTATTCCCTAAAAAATCATCTTCCAAATCAGAATTCAATGTTCCTTCAAGACTGTAGGCAGAAATCACCTAAGTGCACTGTCTAAAGCAAAGACCTAAATCTTCTGCTAAGTAATAATACTGTTTACCTGCTAACCAGTCATAGGGTATGAGCTCTGCTGAACGTAATATTCATCCTACAACAGGGTACTCAGTTAAGAATTTATACTTGCATACGATATTTAAATTATCAAGCCTCTGTATCAGCGGCCCCCAACCTTTTTGGCACCAGGGACCATTTTCATAGAAGACAATTTTTCCACGGACCGGGGAGGGGGGACAATGGTTTCAGGATGATTCAAGTGCATTACATTTATTGTGCACTTTCTTTTTATTATTATTACATTGTAATATATAATGAAATAATTATACAACTAACCGTAGATTGGGGACCCCTGCTCTATATAATGTAGAGAAAATCATGTCAACTGCTTAAGATGAGACAGTACTGTCTGACTTTGAAGATACAGATCTTTTACTGACAATTGGACCATATGACTATTTCTTGACTCACATCATGCTTCCCCCCACTCTCCTTGTACCGTGAACTCCCACATTTTCCCCAAAGAGAAAAGCTCTTACCCATTTACAGGTCCAATAAAACCAAAGATTAAAGCACAAATGTACAATTCTATCAGTCATTTTGTTGTGAGGGAAAACACACACTCAATTTTCTGCTGGGTTTTGTAAATAAAACCAACAGCCTTTTCTGACCCCAAAAGGTCACCACTCTGAAACCAAACAACCCATTCAGTGATATTCCTCATTTTAGCCTTTGGACGGGCACCATTTCACTGCTAAATGGAGAATATTTTTGTGGTGTGTTCCAGCACATTAGTTACTAGCAATCATTAAAAGTGAACTAAGTCACAGATTCTTTTTTTTTTTTTTTTGAGACAGAGTCTCACTCTGTTGCCTGGGCTAGAGTGAGTGCCGTGGCATCAGCCTAGCTCACAGCAACCTCAAACTCCTGGGCTCAAGCAATCCTTCTGCCTCCGCCTCCCAAGTAGCTGGGACTACAGGCATGCGCCACCATGCCCGGCTAATTTTTTCTATATATTTTTAGTTGTCTGGCTAATTTCTTTCTATTTTTAGTAGAGACAGGGTCTTGCTCTTGCTCAGGCTGGTCTGGAACTCCTGACCTTGAGCGATTCACCCGCCTCGGCCTCCCAGAGTGCTAGGATTATAGGCATAAGCCACCGCACCCGGCCTCACAAATTCTTTAAATGTGCATAGCTGCCCTCTTTCCCTCAAATCCAAGGCTGATGCATTATAGAATTCAGAGTAGGTGAGCGTGGCCTTACCTTGTAGGTGCGGTAGCTGCCGGCTGCTGCCCATAGGCTGGGTAAGCAGGCTGAGTGCCATATGCAGACTGAGCCGCATAGGAGGCCTGGGTGGTGGTGACTGTAGCAGTGGTGGTATCATAAGCACCAGTGCCGTACCCCTGGACAGGCTGGCTGTATGCCTGGGGGGCAGTTGGAGTAGTATAACCTAGAACATAAAAAAGAGCTGAGTCAGATTTCCAGCCCCCTCAGTGAGCTGCCTAGACACTTACTCAAGAACAGAACAATTCGTAAACCACCTACTTTAAACCGTCACAATATTTAATCATTTAAATACTCTCCCTTTAGCAACAGTAGTAAAAAACCAATACTTAAAGTCTAAGTTCTCTGAATACACCTAGTTTTTAGTAAAGCACTATTTCATGTGCTCTAAAACCACACCTAACAGAAAGATGTTATGCTATAGAAAACAGGGTTCCCTCTGCCTCCTCTTGAAGGCAGGCAAAAGGAGACAAGCTGGCTTTTGCTAAGTCTGTACTGATTTTGCTAATTGGCCTCCTTAAGAACTTTCTCAACTAAAAACTTAAGTATTCCAAAAAGCAGGAATACAATATCCCCATAAGGGAGGTAAAAGGCAAATAAACTTAGGGGGTGAAAGTTGAATTCTATCGCATGTATATATTGCATAATGGTGGGTTTGGGGCTGTGGTGTACCCAGCAGCTGAGTAGTGTACATTGTACCCCACAGGTAATTTTTCATCCCTCATTTAAAAATAGCTATGAAATAATGATCCAAGTACTAGTTTTAGTACTACAAGCTCTAATTTGGATAGTAATTCATTTAATTACTTTCTTTCAGTCCCAAACACTGCATCGAAGGCAGCTCTTATTTAATTTAAAGAAACTAGAAATTCTATAGAACATGGATTTTATTTTCGGTCGAAGATGTTAACACTTGATTAAACACTCCAAGAAACGCTAGTTTTGTTTCAGGTAACAACTACAAAAAATCTTGTTATCAGCACTAGAGTTTGAAATGGCACATATGTAATAAAGATACACTTCTATAAATCATACTTACTCAACCAACACAGGTTACGCTATTTAACTTTTTTTAGTAAATTATCTTAAACTAAACTTTAATACTCCCCCAAACAAACCTTTAAAAGGTAATGTTTTTTACATAATGGAACTGTGAGATTCTAGGCTGGTTCTCAAGTTATCCAACTTCATTCCTCTCTTACTTACCTACCACAAGTAAAAGGGCCCTTTCTCCCTGCTCAGCAATACTGGAGGTACCCCTTGGAGTCCCCTTGCCTCCTCTTCAGTACTTCCCTAACCAAGTGTCAGAAAGACCTGCTCTCACAGGAGTGCCGCAGACCAAGATGGAGTCTCTCCTTAGCTCCTGTCTCTGCCATACCAGGCAGGATTCACACCTTTTCTTTGGGACTTGGGTTTGAGCATAACCAAAATTCCAAGTGTGCAGCTCTTGAGTCCCTTTCCTGTTAGAGGTGTTACAACTATTCCTGGTTCTGGGCTCTTTTTCCTCTTGGCCAATGGGTACAGTTAAGCCATCCAATAAAAAGTTTGGTCTAGATGTCAGCATTTACAACCAAAGAAAAATCCAAATCTCACTAAGCATGTAAGAGTTTCAGGCCAGGTGCAGTGGCTCACATCTGTAACCCTGGTACTTTTGGAGACCGAGACAGGAGGATCACTTAAGGCCAGGAGTTTGAGACCAGCCTGAGCAACACAGTAAGACCCTATCTCTACAAAAAATTTAAAAAATTAGCCAGTACATGCTTGTAGTCTCAGCTACTTGGCAGGCTGAGGCAGGAAGATTGCACCAGAGTTTAAGGTTGCAGCGAGCTATAATGACGCCACTGCACTCTAGCCCAGGCAAAAACGTCCAACACTGACTCAGGAAAAAACAACAACAACAACAAAGAAAAAAGTTTCAGTATTTAAAACAAATCAAGACTGTTCATTTAAGATTTAAGGCTTTAGGCCGGGCGCGGTGGCTCCTGCTTGTAATCCTAGCTCTCTGGGAGGCCGAGGCGGGTGGACTGTTTGAGCTCAGGAGTTCGAAACCAGCCTGAGCAAGAACGAGACCCTGTCTCTACTAAAATTAGAAAGAAATTATTTGGACAACTAAAAATATATAGAAAAAATTAGCCGGGCATGCTGGTGTATGCCTGCAGTCCCAGCTACTCGGGAGGCTGAGGCAGGAGCATCGCTTGAGCCCAGGAGTTTGAGGTTGCTGAGAGCTAGGATGATGCCACAGCACTCTAGCCCGGGCAACACAGTGAGACTCTGTCTCAAAAAAAAAAAAAAAAAGATTTAAGGCTTTAAACTTTAGTTAGAACAAAGTATCCTCACTCAACATACAACATGCCAAAGACAAACATCGGCTTCCTTTTGTACAATCTAAAGCATCACCTTTTGTAGCACAGAATATACTACCTTCTTCTCCATCCCAAACATTTAAAGGGAAATCTAAAATTAATTATACACAACAGTAATTTGCTTGTCAAAACTAGTGTGTTGAAATGTATATGCAAGTCTATTTCGCAAAATGAGGAGCCCCGAGCAATGGAAATGTTTCTGAGTGGGCATATTGTTCAGATATCTCAACTGCTTATTTAAGTTTTCTTGCAGAGTCCTAAGGTCAACCATATAAAGCACCCATTTATCTAACTAGACTCTAATTCCATCTACCCTATTACTCTCACACAGATTCCCCCCCGCCCAAATGGCAAGATTCACAAAAGAGCAATTAAAAAATAGAGGAAAAACAAAACAAAAAAAAAAAACTTAAACTAATCAGGGCAGTAACTCCTGTCATAAAACTGTGCAGCAATAGTTAAGGCCTTGTCATGCCAAAGATTACAGTAACAGACACTGGGTTAATAAATAATCTTTTAATTAATCTGTAGTATCCACCCAAGCAGCCAAGCAAAATAAGCAAAAAAGAAAAAAAAGAAATCAACAGAGCAAAATGATTTAATGACAACAGGAAAGACCAATGCAAAAAAAAAAAAAAAAAGAAAACAAATCTACTATGTGCTGACAATTTGAAAGAAAAGGGTGGTAAAGGAAATTATACAAATTGACCAAAATTTTGTTCAACAGTAAAAATTAAGGTTTAAAAATTCTATTTGAATTAATTAAGATTTATATAGCCCCTTTCTTCTGAAGGTTAATTTTAAAAAATCCCAGAACAGTATATTTTTATCTAGTCCCTCCAATAATTATCCAGTGACTTTTATGTGTTAAGGCAGCATGAGGTAAGGAAAAAAGAAGTGTGCTCGATCCCACTCACTACACATCAGGCTCCTACCTAGTTATGTTCAGTCACTTCACTCATCAGGTTTAATTTTGGTTCTTATATCCCAAAAGTTGTTGGGGGCATTAATGGAGATATGAAGGGTGCCCCCTAAGCTATGAAGTCTATACAAACATTCTTTATTATTACTAAGTACAATCTCTGGCTCTTTAAAGCTACTGGTTTCTGTATTAGAGTGCCCTATGCTTTTTGGGCCCACAGTCATGATGGGATTTAATCAATGACAATGCAAATACATGACTTCAGAGGATCACTACTTTGCCTATAAATCACTTTATCCCATTTCTGTAAAATGATTCCAAAGCTAGATCTAAGCCATATTATTTATTTTCGAATCATACTTTTTATAAAAATTTAAGAGCTTTGTAAAATGTAAAATTCATCTAACAATTTAAAAATGCTGTGCTAAAAATCCAAACTGCACAATTTTAGTTCTAGCTCTTTCCATAGTTGCAATTACCGCCACTAGAAAGTTTTGACAAACATTTCCCATCCTATTCAAGATACACATTAGATAGGTTAGCAAGTACTTCCCATCAAATTCAGGACATTGGTACTCAATGAGATAAATCAGACAGGTATCCCCCCACTAGATTATACATAATTTGGAAAACTGCAGATAGTCTGAAAATAATAGTTTTGGCATCTTTAAGATCTTCTTGTATTAAAACATTCTTTTGTAATAGTAATAAAATAAAAGGGGGAGGGAAGGTAAAGGTCCTGAAACATTTCATAGCACTAAACATAAAAATTACCATAGATTTTGCACATAACTCCACTCAACCTCAGTATCAAGATACAATTTATTCTAATGCTTAGTGTATTTTTTAGCTTCCCAGAATGCTGTTTAAATATATATACGTATTCAAGGCATACTATGGATTAAATTATTCATAACGTTTAAAACAAAATGTGTCTGGACTAGAAACCAACAGACAAACACGATACATGCAGGGTGGCAGTTGCTCCTCTAAATAAATCTAATCATGCAATCTATCCTTCAGGGAATAGAGGAAAATCAGCTGGTGAGAAATCATCTGAAATATCTTTGGAAAGGTAAATAACCATTATTAATGCTCGACACAAATAATGTTAAATAATAAAACCTTTCCCAAAATCATATAAAGAATCAGACATGGATCTGCGAATGGCACCTGAAGCAGTTTTTCATTAGCACCTTGTTGTGTGTGATGTTAGAAAATTTGAGGGTTAAACAAATGAAAACACCTAGAGGGTTAACATTACAGGGTTAGACAAGATGGAAAGCATTTCCCATGCAAGAATGAGCAGGATAGTCAAACCTGTACTGGTCCCTTCTACTGTGGAAAGCACAAAACAAAAAGTAGAGGGTATACTATCAGATGAAGCAAACAGATGTGAAAACCAGTTTGATTTTTAAACAGCTCAGTTTAAGAAGGCTCATTCTTACTCAGTATTAGCATTAGCACAATCTTTTACAAAGTCTTCCTTTTGTCGTGAGATTATTCAATACGCTGTATTAAAACAGTTAAAAGGAAAGTTCTTTTTCTCTCTTGGAATTTATCCCACCCACTTTCTATTAGAGATCTCTCAATACAAAGAAAGGAAAAAACAAAAAAATACCTCCTCCTATGAATTAAAGATCCCCAGGTGCCAAGGTATGGACCAGAATATACATCCAAGGGTATGAGTAACAAGCCTCTAAGCAAATGCCCTAGCCAACATGACCCAGAAATCTCTCCAAGGCAGGCCTTACCAGTGGGAGGTTGTCCGTAAGAAGTCGCATAGGCGGTCTGCCCATAGGTTGCAGTGGTCTGAGCTTGGGTATAGCTGACATCAGTGGGCTGTCCATAGGTTCCATAGCTTTGTTGCCCATATGCCTGCTCCAAAGAAAATGAATACAAGAACTTCGTATGTGAACCTTGTATTTTAGCAATAAAATGGACTGAGTTACTTCTTAGTTTCTAAATTAGAGAACCAAAGTCAAAAGTACTGCTTTCCAGTAAAAAGATTTTAAAAACCAAATGATCATGGTATTATGAATGCTTGCTATCCCTTATCTAATTCACTCATATTTTGGTGAAGTTAACTACAAAAAAGTTCCAGAAATAATCAGGCAAAACCTCGGTTAACTACATAGGAGATGAACAAGATATTCTCAAGGGAAGAGCAATATAGGCACAGGTCTATATAATTGCCAGCACTTAGTGTAGCACGGTTTTAGTAACTGGAAACAAATGTTAGGAAGACAAAATGAACAAAGAGAAAGAAATGAAGATGGGGCTAAAAAATCTGTCAGGTAATTTCGAAAACCGTATTTTCAGCGTGACACAAAGACTTTACAACTATTATGCCACTTCAAAGAAAATAAATCAGAACACTGAATGTCCTCTTATGGTCAGCACATCCAGAGTAATGTCTTTTGAATTTGGACATCAATGATACCTAAAAATCAGGCAAGGAATAAGCTGTTCTTTCAGATGTTAGCATAATCATATTCTAGGTCTGAGTGACCAGTTATGTAAGATCTGCCAGAGACATCACATTCTGCCTGTCCTAGAATATGCTTCCACTGCAGTTATTAGCATCCATTTTATAGCATGGATAATTTCAAAACTTGAGGTGATCCTGAGAATACCAGGAGGCTAATTTCTACAATCTGCTGGCCCAGGCTTTTAAAAACAGACCAGTGCAATGGAAAGAGTTCAGAAGCTCCTCAGCTAGGCAGCCACAGTTTTTGGGGCTAACCCCTCCACTTACTGTGCAATCAATGGCAAGCTACGTAATACCTATGCACTGTAATTTTCTAATCTGCATAATGATCTCATCATCTTCTTCCTTTGCAGAAATGTTGTGGTGATTAACTTAAATAAATAGAACATGCAGAAGCACTAAGCATGGAACAAGGCACCTAACTTTAGAAATAATGGATACTAGAAAGTTATAGAGAGGCTAATTGCCAGATGGAAACAAATGTTAGGAAAACAAAATGAGCAAAGAGAAAAAAATGAAGATGGGGCTAAAATCTGTCAATTTTGAAAACCAGATTTTTTTTGCATGACACAAAGACTTCGGATCACTGTGCAATGAAGTCCTTTGCAATCCCACTGTGACAGTTTAGGATACCTGGGTTTTTTATGATTACAAGTACATTACTATTTCACTTTTCTATTCCCTAATTTTTGAAAAAGATGTGTGCTAGCTATTGTTTTAATGGCTGACAGAAGTATTTTACTTGGAGATGCAGCTACATATAATTATCTTAAAGATTACCTGGGTGGTCTGTGCATATCCTTGAGTGGGCTGGGCGGTGTAAGCGCTGTAGCTGCAAAAGAATTAAATGTGAGAACTGAACACTGAACATTCAAATACCATTACTATATTCTGTACAAGTACAGGAGGCTCCATACTCTACACACACTATCACACACAGAATACTGTGTAAAAGACTCACTTACCCCTGCTGGGCTGCAGCTTGGCTGTAGGTACTGTAATCTAGAGAAAAACAAGGAGAGAAAATAGTGTGAAGTTAACAGAAGGAAATGGTAAAGAGAGGGAAGGAATTCAGGGGGCAGAAAGAATTCTGTAAACTGTTTAGAGGAGACCTAAAGGCCAACACAGGTCCAAATCAGTCCCTCTCATCTCTCAACACCAAACCAAAAAAATAAGTCTAAGCCAGTTAAATTCAGAAAGTTTGAATAAGGTGCTAGCTAATGAGGTCAGCTGATGTGGCAGAGATACTGCACATGTTCCCACAACCACAAAAACCCCCCTTTCAACCGCAGGCTGTCATTTCAAATATGTGATCATCATATCATCTCAGGCTGAGAATAGGACCCATTAACAGGATCACAAGTTTTTATCTTCATATAAAAAGACATGCAATTACAATGTTTATCCTCAGACTGGTTAGTAGCCACCTCTCTTCAAAAACTAGTTTTTCTAACACTGCCCTCACTTTAGCAAGTCAGACCCACCATAATTCCCTAGTACAATGACAGTGAAATGGAATGGCAGAAAACAAGAGGACAACCATCACAATCCAGTGTTTTAAAGCATTTGCTGACTGTGTGAGAGCTACATCTGCACAATAATTCAAATGTTAGATATATTATAAAATCCTGGCAAGGCAGAGTTAAGACACAATCCCAAAAATTAGCAAAGGAGAAAGCATTTACTCTTTCTGGGAATAATTTGTTTTCAGGTAATACCATCTTATTTCTTAACACTCAAAGTGACTTTAACTTTTTAAAAAAAATACCACAAATTTTCTTCCCTGTCCAAGTAAACCTTCCTATAATTTTCCATGAAATTTACAACATGTATCAAAAGGAACTAAAAAACTCTGGTCCACTGAGATGTCTACAAGTAGTAGAAACAAACAGAAAATAAAATAGTTAAGAAGTTTTCACAGTACTACCGAATTAAAGTCACATAAGCTTAGTTTCTTAAAGGCAGTTAAATTGTTTTTAAAACTTCGGCTCAATTCTTTCCTTTCCATGAGAATACATATCTTGTTCTATGTTTGAAGACAGTATTGCCTTTAGGACCGAACAAACGGGTCCTTTCTTTTCCAATCAGAAAGTGGTCCTTCATCCAAAAGCAACAGTTGACATTTCAGTTTCTCATGGAGGGGGGTTCTACCCCACTCCATGCAATCCAAAACTAGCTTCGCAATCCCTTGGCTAAATCCACCTCTTTATGTTAGCTTATTTTTCTATGTTTCTACGCTTCAGTGGACTTTCCTTTCTCTGTACATATACTCTTAACTCAAAACCCTGAATCATCAACATTACCAAATCAACTGCCCAAATGCTATCTACAATGAACAAATTCTTCTGTTCAAGACAATCTTAAAGCATTTTCAGTAGTACAAGTCATACTCTCTATGTGGCACATAAAAATTAAATGCAAATAATTTCTTCCATGTGGCATATACAAAATAAACACACCAATGAAGCATCAGAAACCAAATATTTCAACCTACATTTTACTGAGGTCTTTGCATGAGAAATGATCCTGAATCACTGACATGTAAGTTAAATGTTTGCAAGAAGACTTTTACCCAAGAGTAGTTATGTCAAACATAAAATTGGCGAAGCTGATATGGAACAACTAATGACCTTCTATCAGGGTGAAACCAGAGGATTTGCCCCTACACTGGTGGGCTAAGGGAGGCAGCAAACTTGTTTCATGAGAACTTATCTTCTTAGAGCACACAAACATCATATGGCCTCAAACATGCTACCTTTACACACTGGTCAGATTATTTAGAACAGTGTGTGTTTTTAATCTCCAAATGTGCAGTTGAAAATTTCACTAAAAATATAGTACAGGTTGAGGACCTGGAGGAACCTCTAGAGTGCTGGCAATGTTCTATTTCTTGGTCTGAATGGTTACTTGGGAGTTTGCGTTTTAATTCTTTGTTAAACTGGACATATTCTTTAGATGCTTTTCTATGAGATACACATGGGGGAAACACCTACTATTATTCAACGTAGGAGCTTAGATACTTTATCCAAGCTGCAGAGATTTAGAGCTTCAGACTACATGAGTTAGCATGGGGCAACTTTATGGAAGGGCAAAATGCTTTGCTGTAAGGTCAGAAGGACTCAAAAAGCTTTTAAAAAGGTCTAGGTTAACGCCTACATTTTGTAAGAATGGAAACTAAGGTCCAGATAAGTTATGTGACTCCCCAAAGATCCCCCAGCCAGCCCTAATAAATGTTATGTGTCTACATCAACCACAACTGCAATTCCACAGTACATGGTGTTTACTGGTAAACAAGGTTTGAACACCATCAACTGAAAAAAGGCGTGACCAGCCACACAAAAATTTCAACGCACATGTTTTGCCTTCTCAAGCTTTAGCAAGGGAGAGGAGGGTAGCAAAGGCACCCTGAAAACCATTTCCCATCAAGATGTTTTAGACTGGTTATTTCTAGGGGCACTCCTGAACACCCTGGGCCGCAGAGCCAACACTTAACGTGTTTACTGACCACACAGTCGAGGGGAGCTTTTAAATTGTCCTAAGTCTCTTCATTCTGCACTCTTTCCGAATCAAAACTCTGAAGGATCCAGATCTTTTGCTGTCTTCCCTCTCATCTTCTCCCACCATAATCTCTAAGGCCTGGAGTCAGGTGCCTAAGAATACCCACCACCGCCAGGCAAAAATGCTCCTCCCTAACAACCGTGGGTTAGTGTACTAACGGCCTACAAGCTGCAGGTGATGGCTAGGCTAACACTCTTCCAACACTCCTTGCAGCAAGGACCACCCTCTCCACCACAATCTAGAGTTCCCTCCCCGGCTTTCTTTCAAGTTCACTACTCGCCCCCTTTCCCTCTCCTCTATGGCTCCACGAAATAAACAAGCCCGCCGGCCTAACGCAGGCGAATAAACGTGCGAAACCATTGCTTAAGCATAATTCAAATGCCGGCTCGGCCTTTTGTTCCTCCTAGGTCAAAGAGGCCAGAAATTTCTTTCTGGTAGGATTTCTGGTCTCTCGAACCAGGCTGGCCTTATTATACAACGGATGTCCCTCGGCGTCTGCTGGAAAAGGGCCCTGGGAAGCCACTTTAATTGCTTTCTAGAGAGGGAGGTGGGGTTAACAACGATAAAAACGGAGAAGCCCAAGGAGGCAGTAAATTGGGGGGGTCCTTAAGAGAGGAGCACGTTCTGTCTAAAAAAACGTCCGGCTTGGAGCTGGAAGCCGCCGAGGGCACATCTCGGCAGCGCCGGACGCCCCAGCCGACCGGGCCTTAAGGATGACGGGGCTCCAGCTCATAGGCCGGCGCCCCTCGGCTCACAAATCCGCTATGTCCTTTTTGTTTATTTGCTTTTCCCCCCGGGTTTCTCCAGGAGAGAAAGTCGCCCTCGGGCAAGAGCCACCTCCCTGAAAACGGGGGAGCGCCACAGGGGCAGCAGGCCCGCGGCTTCTCCAGCCGCCATCTGGGCTCCCTCGCCAGTTTCGGGGTGACGGGCTCAAAGCCCGGCCGAATTCCCCCCCCTCGTCCTCACGCGGGGCCTCGGAGGCCGCAGGCCCCGCCCACGTGGCGGGCGGCCCGGAGCGCTGGGCCCGACGACCGCCACACAATGGAGGCCAAGGCAGGCCCCGCGAGCCCCCGCCGCCGCGAGCCCCCCGCGCGCAGGAAGGTTCCAGAACCGGCCCGCCCGGTGGGGGGAGGGGAGGGGAACGCGGGCCCTCGAGCTCGTCGAGCCGCGGCGGGTACTTCCAACCCCTCTCGGCAACTCCTCTCAGTCGCCCTGACCACCCCCAGAGACAAGCGGCCCCTAGTTTGGGCGTCCAAGCTGTCACCAGCGCGACCGCAGTTGCACCACACTCACCCGTGGACGCCATTTTCTCTCCTTCCTCCTCGTTCTCTCAACGTCCGTCTCCCTCTCGCCTTCCCTCTAGGCGCCGCACTGCGCAGGCGCAAAACCCGCAACCTCGGGCGCTACCATCGGGCCAGGCCACGGGGGTGGAATAAAGAAGGATGAACCACTGCTTTTCAGTTCTTCACGTCGGCAGCTCTTGTCCCAATCCTCGCTAAAGAGCGCCAGACGTGACGCGAGGGTCAAAACAGCGCCTAAGGGGCCAGAGCGCCGAGAACTGGGTCTCGGTATCAAACCGGAGAGGTTCTCTGCACGAGGCCGGGTGGTTGGGAATGGTTATGTGCGCGGGCTCTAGGGACCGTCTCTGAAGAGTCTGCCCTGGAGAGACACGGAGACCGGCGGGAGAGCTGGGGGAAGGGACCGGGGCCTAGAACAACTGCTGACTAATCGGCAGGCGGCGGGGGAGGGGGTGGCGCGCTGGGCAGTCGGCCGGGGTCACGCGACTAGGTGTGTGCCGAATGGGTTCGGGGTTCCCGAGTGTGAGCCGGGAGCTCAAAGCCCGACTCCCCGCCCGGCCCTCCGGGGTGGGGGTCGCGCTCCGCAGTGAGTACCCGGACACGTGGCCGGCCCCGAGACCTCCTCCGCCCCAGTAACGGTCGGGTGGAGAAGGCCCTTTAATCTTCCAGCGCCCAATACCTACCTTTGTTTCTACAGAAAGGGAAACTGAGGCCCAAGGAAATTGAGTACCTTTCCAAAGTCACAAAGCTGAGTTCGACCCAGACAGACTTGGGAACCCCACTCTGTCCATCACCCGGAAGCATCTTCCCTGTCTTCCCATTCTGTCCTCCTGGCTTCTCAGTAAGGTAGGCAGGGCCTGTCAGGGCACAGCCTCCTTTTATAGGTCAAAGAAACTGAGGTCCAGAGGGTTCAAGTCCCAGTTCTGAGCGTCCATGGCCAAGCCCTTCACCCTTGCTAAAGTGCTTGGTCGGGGGAACGGTTGTGAGGGTGTAGAAGGAGGCTTGCAGTGGGTGCCTTGGTCCCAGACTCTGCTTCCAGGCAGGGCTGGCACCTGCCCACCTTCTTGAACTCAGCCCAGCCTCCTAGGTGGTGCCCAGGCCCAGGAAAGGGCAGGGCTCGCCCTCAAATCCCTCGGCAGGCCCAGGAGCCAAGCCAACCTCTCTCTTTCAGTGAACACATGCGAAGCTGGGAGTGCCCTGGGGAGCTTGGGGATGAGTTAAGAGGAGCTGCCCCTCATGAGCTCAGACCACTTGCCTAGGGAGACAGGCCAAGCTGTGCTGATAAGATAGAATAAGAGCCGTGCATGATGTGGGGGGCCAGAGGAGGGGAAGGGAACATTTGAGCTGGGCTTTAAAGGGTGAGTAGGAGTTTGCCTGTTGGAGAGATAGAGAAAAGGATATTTTAGGCAGGGGAGCTTTCCACATTTTTCCTGCAGGCAAGTGGTAGATGCAGAGGATACCCTTGGCAAGGGAGCAGATTAGGCAGTCTTCTTGTCTCTCTGGGATCTTGCTTCCTACCTTGAATCAGCCCCGTGGGAGTCCTGGGACAAAGAAGCATGACCAGGGGTGAAGGGGTTCAGTAGGGCCTGGAGGACAGGCTCGAGGCAAAGGGGGAGCACAAGGGAGAAAAAGCCTTGCTTTGTGGGCAGGGAATGGCCATGTTTGAAGGCCAAAGCTGGGATCAGCTGGGCATTATGTTGCCCAGGCTGGTCTTGAACTCCTGGCCTCAAGTGATCCTTCCACCTTGGCCTCCCAAAGTGGTGGGATTACAGGTGTGAACTACTGTGCTGGGCCAGGAAAGGATTTTCCTAATCCCCATTTTACAGATGAGGAAGGAGAGGCTTAGAGGTTGGGAAACTTACCCAGGGACATAAAGCAGAAAGAGGTAGAGTGGACACTGGAACCTTCTGGTGCAAAGGGGGCCATGGCCAGAGCGGCTATGCTCAGGGCTGGGGAGGAAGGGGACATCTCAGTCCCAGGTCACTTAGTATGGCTCAAGATGTCGGACTCCTGCTCCCCTTTCTGCCCCAACCCTTCCCCAATCTGCTTGCCCATTGGCCGGCCCCACCCTCCTGATCAGGGGCAGCTGAGGCCATCTGGAGCCCTAAGGCTGGGCACAGTGGAGGGGAAGAGGGAGGAAGGTGGTAGCCTGAGGGAAGGGGGAGGCAGAAAAGGGCTAGAGATGGTACTAAATTGCCCTGGGGGGCTGTACCCCTGTTTATGGGAGTCCGTGGCCCCAGTTCAACATCCCTGGCCCTGTACTTCCCACTTCAGGGCCTACTGGGACTCAACTCTTAGTGCCTGTCCACTGCCCACCCTCACACATAGGCAAAATAAGATGATTAATAAACACATGGGTTAGGGTCTGAGCTCCACTATGGCCAGGTCTGCCTCTCCAGCCTCAGTTTCCACCTCTGTAAAATCAGGCTGTTGGTAAGGTAGTTGAGAGGGTGTCCGTGAGATAATGCTATGTTAATAACTGTTGTTATGTTTTCCTTACTCCCAGCATCCGGCCCTAGAACCACCCTTGACCACCCTCAACCAAGCTATGTGTGCCCAGGGGCCCCCTGGCCAGCTGTCCCCAGCGCTGCCTCTCGCCTCCTCAGTCATGATGCTGTTGCTGAGCAGCCTGTGGCTGGTGGGGGCTGGCCCCAGCTTGGCCCTGGCCCCGGAGCTGCTGCTGGACCCCTGGCAGGGTGAGGGCAGCCACACGGGCCTTGGAGGAGGCAGGAACTTGCTGTAGGGCCTGAGAGCAGTTGGCAGGAGCAGTGTGTGCCCTGGGAAGGCTGGCCTTAGACAGGAGCATGCCCAGCTCACCCACGGCCGAGAAGGGAGGGCAGAGGGGCCAGCAAGGTGGTGCGGGAACGTGCGGGTAGGAGTTCTTTTCTGACAGCTTCCCTTTGTGACCACTTTCCCTTGAAATAAGACCTAAGACTTTCAGCTAAGCGTGAGGATGGGGAAGAGGTTTGGGGGGTTTAAGGAGTGACCCCAGCTGAGCACCTGTTTCCCAGTAATAACAACAGGTCCAATTTACCTTTGAGGAGCCCAAATGGTGCTCAGAGAGGTTAAGTGATTTGTCCAATGTCACATAGCTTGGGGGAATGGGGTAGCTGCAGATTGGAGCAGGCAGTCTCATCAGAACTCATATTGTCAACAGGGTGTGATTCAGTAAATACATGAGTGAAGCACCTTCACGGTGCCCGGGACGCAGTGGTTGCTCACTAGTGGGGTGCTAGTGAGAGGACCGAGTGGTGGGTCAGGCTTGTTCTGTTTAACGCAGCAGGGGAGTAGCCACAGTGTGTGGCAGCCCTCGGTCCCCTCTACCAACGGTTAAGTGCTGGCAGCAGGCGGACTGGCTCCTGGGGAGGGGAGGCTGGCGCAGCGGTTGGCCCTGGTGGGGGAACCCCCAGCCTGGCACACTGGGGCCAGCCTTGGAGGTTGGGGCCACGAACCTGGCACATGAGCCCCTTCTCTCTCCCAGTGTACCGGCTACTGACCCATGCCCTGGGCCACACGGCGCTGCCTGGCCTGCTCCTGAGCCTGCTGCTCTTGCCTGCCCTCGGATGGCAACAGGAGTGCCACCTGGGCACACTGCGGTTCCTGCACGCCTCCACCCTGCTCACCCTGGCCACTGGCCTGCTGGCTGTACTGCTGGCAGGCCTTGGGGTGTCCAGTGCAGCCGGTGGCTGCGGGTACATGCCTGTGCACCTGGCCATGCTGGCTGGGCAGGGTCACCACCCTAGACGGCCCCATGGGGCGCTGCCACCGTGGCTGCTGCCGTGGCTGCTCCTCGCCCTGACCCCGCTGCTCAGCTCCGAGCCACCCTTCCTGCAGCTCCTATGTGGCCTCCTTGCTGGCCTGGCCTGTATCCTTTGCCCGAACCCAAGGCCCGTGGGGACGTGTGGGTTCTGTGGGTGCCTGGGAAGGAAGTGGCACAAGGGGGTCAGGCCTGAGCAATGCCAAGACGCTGTGCACACACATGCCAGGAGCACCTCCGAGTCGTCTTCTGAGCCACGCTCTGGGCTGGGGACTGGGGCTCATGGCCAGGTGCAGGTGCCAGTTACAATTTAAAGGGCTCCATGGGGAGCCTGGGAGGGCTGAGGTGGCAGTCACCTAGCACTTCACCCTGTGAAGGTGGCATCTGAGCGGAGACATGCAAGAGGAGGGGTTCGGGTGAAGAGAAGTGAAAAGAGAGAGTGGGCCGGGCAGAGGGGGCAGATGATGCAAAGGTCAGGGCCCAGGGCAGGCAGGGGCTCCCTGGGAACAGAGAGGCAGTGACCTGTGGCCAGGGGTACAGTGGCTTCAACACAGGCATTTGCTGTCAAGATGCTTAATACCTGTCAGGGGACACATCCTGCCAAAGAGAACAGGCTGGCTCCTGCAGTGGCTCTGGCTTTCAGGGGAACAGTCTGTCTTGGGCTGGCATGCACTGGGCCCACACCTGGCTGGTTTTGGTTTCCTTGACTGGCTGCCCTGCCCTGGGCAGACAGACGCCGCTGGGGCTTTCTGGTGGCTGGAGCTGTCGGAGCAGCGGCTGCAGGCGCTGCAGGAGGGCGTCTTGTGCAGGACCCTGGCAGGGTGCTGGCCGCTCAAGCTCTTTCCCACCCCGGGCAGCCTGGCCGAGCTGCCTTTCACCGATCCTGCCAGAGTGAGGTGAGGGTGACGCTGGGGACACTGGCCCGGGTGGCGGATGTTGTGGCAGGGCCACGCTCAGGCCTCTTCTGCTTCTGCTGCTCCAGGTCTCCTATCCCTGGACCTCCTTACACGGCCTCCCCTGGCCTCTGGTCCCACAACGAAAGCGCAGCCCCACTCCCGCTGGGCCTGAGGCCTGTGCAGCCGACCTGGGAGGGCTCCTCAGAGGCGGGCCTGGCCTGGGCCGGGGCCAGCTTCGCCCCAGGGACTCCGCTGTGGGCGGCCCTGGACGAGCAGATGCTGCAGGAGGGGATCCAGGCCTCGCTCCTTGATAGGTCGGCCCAGGGGCCCCAGGGCCCACTATGGCTGCCCAAGTCCTCCGTCTCCTCTCTGAGGTAAGGCAGGGTGGGCAGGGATGGGGTCCTCAGGTGTGGGAGGATGGGGGTGGCCCTGACACTCCCTCCTCCCCGCCAACACCCCATAGGCTACAGCAGCTGGAGCGCATGGGCTTCCCCACGGAGCAGGCAGTGGTGGCTCTGGCAGCCACGGGCCGCGTGGAGGGTGCTGTGTCACTGCTAGTTGGAGGGCAGGTGGGCACAGAAGCTCTGGTGACCGATGGGAGAGGTGGGCTCCCCCACCCCGAGGGCCCTGGGCCCCCGTAGCCCAGGCAGAAGGTGGGAGCACCTGGCCCTTGGGTGATAGGTCTGGCCCATAGGCGGGTAGCCTGAGCCCCCCACTCTGTCTACTGAGGGCCACCAGGGGGCATGGGGGCACCCCTGGGGACAGTAGAGGCCCCCCAGCATGCTACCCTGGTACTATTTAGAATAAAAGTCAGTTTGTTTTTCAACCTGGACCTCCTTGGAGGCAGCCGTTGTGTCTGAGTCTTCTGTGTTGGCCTTAATGAATGAGCAAGCAATGAACGAATGATCGCGGGAGAGCTGCTCCTTGATGTCCGGAGACACGGGGTTCCTGCCCTGCCCTGCGCAGCCGCTTCCTCCAGGAGGCTGCGTCTCCAGCAGCATCTCCAGAGTGTTCCTTGTTGCTTGTTTCCGACTAATTTCTACCTATCAGGTCTCAGCCTGGGTGGCCCTTCCCGGCTGCCCCCATCTGAGCACACACTGAGACCAGGCTGGGTGGGATCAGAGGGGGGCCTTTATTGGCCAGTACACAGCTACCTCCTGCGTCTGTCACAAACACTGGTGGGAGCAGGCAGCCCCTTCCTCTCCGTGTCCCCACCCCCGACCTGGAACACTGGGAAGGGGCTGGGGGCTCGGGGCAGAACTGAGGCAAGGAGCCCCCACAGTCCAGCCAGAGATGAGGCAGCCTGACCTCAGGGTTGGGGTCCCAGCACTGGAAAACAAGGATGGAGTTGCAGGGGGGTCCCCACGGTTTGGCTGGGGAGAAAAGGGAGGGAGACCCCCCTCTGGTCGTCCCTGCGTGTGCTGGGGGCCAGGCAGAGCTCTAGCTCCCGGCTCCTGACTCCCCGGTGCCTCTGGGCCTGGGTGCTCAGCTGATGAGACAGGAAGTCCAGTACCTCTGACCCCTCCTTGAAGGCCCGCGTCACCCCTTTTCACACAGGGAAACCGAGACCCTGGCCTCGCCTCCTCCCTCCAGCTCGGGCCCCAGTCCCTGCTCAGCCTCAGACATGTGCGAGGTGGCCGGACCAAGACCTGCCCACCCCTAAGGCCTGGATGGCAGAAGGGACCCTGAGGACATTAATAAATACGGACGGGCGGTCCCTGGAGGCAGCTGGCTAAGTCCAGGCTCGGAAGGGAAGCCTGGCCTGTTCCACCCCAGGGGCCGCCACCGCCCTCAGCCTCTCTCGTTCCGGCTCCTGGGGGCCACGATCCGGTAGTTGGCTGTGTGTCCTCCCCTCTTGCCCCGAAGGAGGCTGGGGGTCCCCGTGCCAGCAGGGCCTGCCCCAGACCCCAGCTCTGGTTCTGCCGGAGGGAAGGAGAAGGAGAAAGGCCATGTTAGGGGGTCCATGTGAGGTGCCCACGTCCCCTTGGCCCTCTGGGGGCTGGCAGCACAGGGCACCCTCTGCTGGGTGCAGTCCACCCTGCTGTCTGGGAGCAGAGCTGTGGGAAAGAAGGGGGTCTGCAGGCTGGTGAGTGCCTCCCCGCGGGACTTAGCCCCCCAACCCAATGAGCGCTCTCAGGGCCTCTATTTGACACCTGCTTTGTCAAGCGGGGATGACCAGATCCACCATGCATGTGAAATGTTGAGCAAATAGCGAATGCTCCATAAAACGTATAGTTCTTTCTATCTAGTCCTTATTTTGGGGTGTTGTGCCCTGAATCACCCCATTTCATAGCTGGATAAACTGAGTGAGGGAACAGACTCACTTGGGCGAGGCTGCCAGTTGGGGAACAGGCTCAGGAGGGCCAGGCCCTGCCACTGACGTCTACTGACCACTACTGTGCAGCCTTGGGCAGTTGGACCCCTAGGCTGGTGTGGCTTTGACCCAAGTCTCCTGCAGGTCTGGTCACTGTGAGTTGGCCATGAGATGTATACTGACATGATCAAACGCAGGGCCCTCGGTTTCCCCGGGCCCCATGTGCCCCATGTAGTGCCTGGCTGAGTGGCGGTGGCAGCAAACCTTTACTGATGGAGCCAAAAGAGCCAGAGCTTAAGAGAGGAGAAACCCAGGGTGGACCCCTGGCTCTACTGTTGCTATCCGTGACCCTGAGGGAGCCACACCAGCCCTCTGAGCCTGTTTCTTCATCTGTAAAATGGGCATGGTTTTGCCCACTTTGTGTGCTAATCGTAAGGCTTGGAGATTACCAAAGTAACTCCCCCAGCTGGGCCAGACAGGTCGTAGCTGTTACTATTATTGTCGTCACTTGTTACAACCTAAACACAAACCCCATCTGGGTCTTTAGTTAGCACCTGCTGTGTATGCTGGGCCAACTGGGGGTGTCCCATCTCCTCTGTTCCTCCCCTCCTGCACCCTCCAGGCCCCAACCCAAGCTCAAGGGGCCGCTCTCCCAGGCTCGTGGCCACTGACGGCGGGCATGAACTTTCCCAGCTGCCTGGCACTTCCTCCCTGGGCTGTCAGAGACAGAGCTGGCTGAAGGCAGGGAGGGACAGATCCAGGGCCATAGTGGCCCAAATATGTCCCTTCTAGCTCCTGCTCCAATCCTCCTAAGAGAACAGGTGGGGACACCTAAAAGTTGCTGAGAGCCCAAGATTTGGTCCTTGGTGCCCCTCTGTAAGAGGAAAGGAGGTCTGGGAGATGGTCGCTGATGTTTCTAGAAGTGGCATGGTGGGAGGGGCTCCTGGACCCCACACACTTTCCAACCTCTAGGCCTCTGCTCATGCGAGACTCTGTCACGACTGCCCTTCCTACTCCTCTACCTGGCCCCCTCGCAGGGGTCTTCCAGGACCCCGTGCGAGTATCCCCTCTTCCCAGGAGTCTTCTCCAACCCCCAGCGAGAAGTGACTCTTCCTCGCTCATATCCTCTGCGGCTCCCATACCCCTTATCCCTAAAGATAGCGAGGACTCCCTGCCACTCGACAGGCGGCTCCCCAAGGCAGGGACCTATCTGCTCTCCAGGGCCCCATCGCCACCCAGGCCTGGCATTCAGTAGGTGCGCCCCGGGGTTTTGCTGAATGAAGGAGGCTTGGCTCTAACCTTGCCCCTCCTTGCCTGGGACCTGTCTCCCAGCCTGTAAAATAGATGCGAGGTTGGACGTGCTATTGTTGAGGCCTCTGTGCACTGATGTGCTCGATAGGATGTCAGATGGGGCGCGTAGGCAGGCGAGGAACGGAGCCAGCCCCTGGGGCAGCCAATCCCCTCCTCTCTCCAGGGCCAGCCACAGGTTCCAGTTCAATGGGGAGGGGCCTCCTCTGCCTCACCTCCAGGATCCAGGTGCAGGAACAGGTACTGCCCACCTGGTGTCTAATCTCCTGTACCACCCAACCTGCCTTCTAGTACCGTCTCACCTGCCCTGTGAGAGCCTCTGGGGGTTTATGGGGGAGGAGGGTCAGAACTAGCCAGATTCTCCAGCCCCTACGTTCTTTCTGGTCTCTTGGCCCTTGCTCGTGCTGTTCCTCTGCCTGTTAACTCTCCCCAGATCCTTGCCCTTCAGTGACGTCTCCATTTAGACATCACCTCCTCCAGGAAGCCCTCCCTGAGACCCCCTCCGACCTCCCTGAGGCCTGGGCTAGAGGCACTACTGTGTTCCCACTGCTGCCTGTAGTCACCCCACTGTGGGATATCTCCCATTGGGTTTCACTGCCAGTGCCAGGGCTCTCCCCAGCCCCCAGACCCCTAAGCTCCATGAGGGCAGGGCTGTATCTGTCTGATCTGGTGGAGCCTGGCACAGAGCAGGTACTCATGCACTGGAGAACTAGTTACTAGAGCCTTCTCCGTGCCAGGCACCATCTGCTGGACATATGGAAGGATGAAGAATGAATGTTCGCTGGCCTGGGCCAAGCATCGGAAGGCGCCCTCTGCATGCCTGGGCCCTTCCCAGGCCCTTCCTGGAAGGGGCTGCCCCTGCCTGCCCGCCCTGCCATTACCTGGCCAGATGATGGCTTCCAGCAGGGTGACCCGTCTGGCCAGGAGCTCCAGCTGAGCCTGCTGCTGCAGGAAGCTCTGTAAGCTAGGAGCCTGATGGGAGATCGAGAAGAGCAGACGGTGCGAGTCTGGCCTCCGAGGGCTGGGCGGGGGAGCCAAGGGGGGAGGATGGGAGGGCAGTGCCAGCTGGCTTCAGGGCAGGAGCCTGGCTGTCAGTCTCTGTGGAGACCTCTGTCTCCACTCCTAAGGTGGGGACTTGCCTGGCTCCTCAAGTGACCAGATGCATGGAGAATTGCTCGGTGAAAGCCTAGGGTGCAGGTCTGGCTCTCTTGGGCCCCCAAAGGGACGGGTTAGAAGGATCAAAGGGGGAACTTCAAGGGGGACACCTGAGGCCAAGAGGGCCTGCCCTGTGAGAGCCTCTGGGGGCTTACAGAGGAGGAGGGTCAGAACTAGCACATGGTTCCCTGGGGCCTGCACTGGGCTCTGTCACCCACAGTGCCTTGCACTTCTGGAGTCCAGCTCCATGACCTACTGTCCTGTGGGCCTGGAGACTGACTCTGTTACCCACAATTTTTCTAGAGCTGAAGCTGGACTAGAGTCTGGGTTCATTGCCCGTAATCCTCCTGGGGGCCTAGGCTCTGACTTCATTACCCACAATCCCCTGCCCAGAGTCTGGCTCTGTGACCCATAATCCCCTGCTGGTCTGGAGTTTGGGTCCATTGCCCATAGTTTTTTCCAAACTCGAAATCTGTCATCCCTGGTTCCCTGCAGGCCTGGAAACCACACTACCCACAATGCCTGGAGGCTAAGGTCTGACCCCAGCGGTGGGGCCCGGGTTTCTAAGGCATCCCTGTACCTGTGGAGAAGGGGACCCATCAGAGGGCTGGGTGGTCATGGCCTCTCAGGCCCACACTTGCCCGGGACACACCGTCTGCGGCCTCATGACTGGGCTCGGGCCAGTTCTACCCCAGGAGGGCTTGAGGAAGGCCAGCAGGCAGGGGCTGGGCTGTCTGTCCGTCTGTCTGTCTCTACTCACCATAGAGCCCAATCATTGTTTCCAAGATTAAAACCCTCTCAGCTAAAATCTTCAAAGCCTCGCGTAGTTGGTGCAACCCCTCCCCCTGCGGAGGAAAGAGACAGATGCAGCCGTGAAGGGGGCTGGGGAGGGGACCCTGCAAAGCCTGTTGGTGGCCCATGCCCCACCCGGGACATGCACCTGCAGCCCCGCACCACCTACCGCGCAGCCCAGGGCCCACGGACAGTCAGAGCAAGACCAAGAGAGAACAGGAGGCGGGTAAGGCAGGCAAAGCAACTCCTGAAAGATCTCTCAGAAGGTCCCATCGGATCCCAGCTGGCTGCTCTCCCTACCGCTGCAAATCCTGCCACCCTGGAGGTGGACGCCAGTCTGCAGCGGCGGAGTGGCTGCCCATAGCCTGCCACGGAACCTGCCCCAGAGGCTGCCGTGGGCCTCCCCGTCCTTTAATCCTTGTTGCCCAAGACTAGCTGCTCTCCCGTCACCTGCACAATTCCTGCCACATCCCTGGAACACTTACCCTCTTATTTACTTCATATTTATTTATTTATTTATTTTAAATAGAGTCTCGCTCTGTCACCTGGGCTAGAGTGCTATGGCGTCAGCTTAGCTCACTGCAACCTCAAACTCCTGTGCTCAAGCAATCCTCCTGCCTCAGCCTCCAGAGTAGCTGGACTACAGGTACTCACCACCACACCCAGCTAATTCTTCTGCTTTTAGTACAGATGGGGTCTTGCTCTTGCTCAGGCTGGTCTCGAACTCCTGACCTCAAGTGATCCTCCCGCCTAGGCCTCCCAGAGTGCTAGAATTACAGGTGTGAGCCACCATGCCCAGCCTACTTCATATTCTTTAAATTGGCTTTTTGCCATAAACTACCACATTAACCTCACCCTAATTAACTTTAGCAGTGAGGTTAGACTAGTTACCAATATTTCCAGTCACACCAAACTGAATATACAGATGCTCCTTGACTTTCGATGGGGTTATGTCCCAATAAACCCGTTATGCACTGAAAATATCATAAGTCAAAAGTACAGTGGGCTTATCTGGACATGGCCCCTTTGTAAGCTGAGGAGCAGACTGAATGCCTATCACTTTCGCACTATTACAAAGTCGAAAAATCCTGAGTCGAGGCATCATAAGTCGGGGACTGTCAGTATATGAGTAAAGTTAGGGAAAGAGTTGCATTGCTGCTGGGGAACCTGCGCTTAAATGCAGGCAGACCTGAGGCTCAGGCCTGGGGCCCCTTCCCCAGCCCTTCTCACTTTGGGCTTCTTCTTCCCAGGAAAACAGCACTCACCCTTCCCAGGGCTTGGCCAGGTCTGTATCTTGGCACGTCCTGGTGCCCTGCCGTCAGCCCAGCCTTCTCCTTTAAGCAGCACCGCTCTGCTGGGTGTGCGTCTCCATGTCTCTGGCCCCAGGTCCCGGGGATGTGGCAGTGGGCCCACAAAGCCCATCCTCCAAGGCCACCCAGCTCTGGGGCTCCCCAGTCCCCAAGAGGCAGCAGCTGCTGCCCAGGGCTCAGCCAGAGACCTCACCTTGACTTCCTCCCAATCTGTCCTTTCCTTCCCCAGCATGGGGTCCGCGGTCTTGCCAACAGTCTACACTCCCTCTTTCCTAGTCCAACCCAAAGCTATTTCTGGAATGTAGATATCTCAATTCCGACAGAGTGCCAGGATGGCAATTAGAACTATCCCAGCCCTAACAACATCTGGGGGTCTCTCTCGGCGTCCTTCCCGCGGCACAGATAAGTGATGTGTGACACGCATATTTTCACAATTATAATCCCATCCTTTAAGGTAGTTGTTCCCCACAAAAACATTTAAACAACCGAGCGGTCTCCTAACCCATCCCTTGTGAATGAGCCGGCCCACTGGGGCTGTCCCTTACGATCCGCTGTCTTGTCCACATCACACGGATTGGGCTACCCTCAGGCCACTTAATGGAGGGGTCTCAGGGTCACCACAGGTTGCACACCAAAGTAACCCCCCCTTCAGGTATTACAGGAGCAGGATCTAAAAATGGATGCCTTCCAAAATTCCATGGAGCCATTCCGGCACGGACAGTGGGACAAGCTGGCATCATGAACCTTCTAACAAGGCACAATACAAGGGCACCCAGCTGGGCAACATAGCAAGACTCTGTCTCTACAAAAAAATAAATTAAAAAATTAGCTAGGCATGGTGGCACACGCCTGTAGTCCCAGCAACTCAGGAGGCTGAGGCAGGAGGATCACTTGAGCCCAGGAGTTTGAGGTTACAGTGAGCTACGACTCCCCCACAGATGTTCATATATTTAACCTGCATCTCATCATGAAGAAACAATCAGACAAATTCAGACTGTGGAACATTCACAAAAAGCCAAAGTCAAGAGAAGAAGAAAAGGGGAGGGGCCTGCTCTAGATTAAAAGAGACGAGAGATGTGATAACCAAATGTAACACGTGAACTTTGATTGGATCTTGGATTTTTTTTTTTTTTAAAGAGCTTTAGAAGGCATTTTTGCGACAATGGGTAAAATCGACATGTAAAGGCCGGGCGTGATGGCTCATGCCTATAATCCTAGCACTCTGGGAGGCCGAGGCGGGCGGATTGTTTGAGCTCAGGAGTTCGAGACCAACCTGAACAAGAGTGAGACCCTGTCTCTCCCAAAAATAGAAAGAAATTAATTGGACAGCTAAAAATATATAGAAAAAATTAGCCGGGCATGGTGGTACATGCCTGTAGTCCCAGCTACTCGGGAGGCTGAGGCAGGAGGATCGCTTGAGCCCAGGAGTCTGAGGTTGCTGTGAGCTAGGCTGACGCCACGGCACTCACTTTAGCCAGGGCAACAAAGTGAGACACTGTCTCAAAAAAAAAAAAAAAGAAAGAAAATAAAAGCCATAATCCCATCACTTAGTTTTTTTTTTCTACATATGTCAATATGCAAGTGTCTTGACTACTCAATATCCTGAAAGGCTGAAACGCTTTGACCACCAGTAGCATGTAAATTTCCAACTTCCCTGACCCTAGCCATACTTCCCAAACGTTACTTTCCTTGACTCTGGAATCTACCAGCCATCTACCAGGGTTAACCATTAACTTTAAAAAAAATGGACTTCTGTTAAAGAAATTATACTTAGAATTTTGTGTGATTTTAGAAAATCTGGGTAGATAAATATATATATATGTCTAACTTTACTAGCCAGAGATAATTCTAGCACTTCAATGTGTATCCTAGACTTTTTTCTGTCTTTATTTACATAGATAGTATATTCCACTTAAAATGGAATCTTCTTATGTAGATACTATTTTTTGAGTTTTTAGCCTAACATGGTATACAGTTTGTCAGCGTCATAAATGTTCGTCTACATCATTATTTGAGTGGTACAGAATATTTCATTGTGTGGGCGATATCTAAAATATGTATCAAATGTACATCACAGCCACCAGCCAATCAGAATTGATGCTGGCAGGCGTTCCCATACGCTCCTATCGGCTGGGGACTTTATTAAACCAATCCTGTATTGTCGACCCTTACATGGTTTCCAATTGTTCCTTACTAGAAGCAATCATCAAATGAGCATCTTTTACACTAAACCTTTGTGCAGATACATGATCATTTTTGATCATTTCTCAGGATACATTCTAATAAGCAGAATTCCTAATCAAAGGGTAAAACCATGTTTTAACTTTTCGACATACGTAGCCAAATCACTCTCTAAAAAGATATTATCAATTTATATTCATATTAGCAGGATGTAAGAGAGCCCATTTTTCTACGCCCTCACTAAGAATGGCATTATTCTGCCTTTTATCATCCATATGCTAAGTTCAAATGACATTTCACTATTTTAATTTGGACTTCTTCAATTACTGTTGAGATTAGATTTTTTATATGTTTCTTGGTCATTTGTGTGTGTGTGTGTGTGTGAATTGTCTTTTGATATCCTTTTCCCTTGTATCTATCAAATGTTCTTTCTATTATTTATTCGTGAGAATTACATTTGTTGAGAGTAGTGAAGTTTCATAAATGTGGCAAACCTTTTTCTAAATTTGTCTTTTTTCTATGCTTTTGCCTTTCCGATTTTTAAAAATTTGTATGTTGTTAAATCTTTCAGTATTCTTAAAATTCCTTTTCATCTGAGAATATATAAAATCCACCCAAATTTCCTTCTGGTATTCTTGCTTCGTTTCTGACATTTAAATCTCTTTCCACTGAAAACTTGTGTCTATATGCAATGTGAGGTGTGTATCTAACTTTTCCATAATGGTGAGCTAGTTGTTGAACACCAGTTGTTGAAAAACATTTTATTACCTGCTGATCTTAATTGGCACCTTTGTCTTATACTGTATTAATGTTTACACCTGGATGTGCTCCTGTGCTTTGAATTCTGTTCCTACCATTTTATAATAAGTTTTAATAATTTATTGGACAGATGCTTCTACTATTATACTCTTTGAAACTTTTATTGGCTAATTGCCCATCTTCAAGCATTGATTCTTCCAGGTGAACATATAAGATTCTTTTGGTTAAGTTGCCAAAAAAGTTGTGTTTAAATTTTTTTATTAGAATTATATTACATTTATGTTATTTTGGTAATAATGGACAGCATTAGAAAAATGGTGTGTTGCACCATTTGTCAAAGTCTTCTTTCACGTTCTTCAGTAATATTTTGCAGTTTGATTCACATAGGTCCTGTACATTTCGTGCCAAGTTAGTTCAAAGGTATCTGTTGTTATTGCAAATCGTGACTGAGCTCTCTTCCTTCCCTCCGGCCCTGGCCATTCTGCTATGTGACTTTTTTTATGGATTTTATCACTGACCGTCTTACAGAACTCTTATTCATTGTAATAGTTTTTCAGCTGATTTAGTTGAATATTACAAGTAGACCATCACTTCATTCAAAACTAACAATGATAATTTGTCCCTTTTCCGTATTTATGCCTCTTTTTCTATTTCTTCTCTCACAGCATGGGTTCGGGAATACAGATGTGCTTGGGGCCCAGGCAAGTAACATAAATCAGTGAATTGGGCCAAGTGAGGCCTTCGGAGAGAGCCCGGGGCCTTGTCTAAAGCGGGAAGCCCCTACTTGGCCCCAGACAACTTCTGCCATTTGGGAAATAGGCCTAACATTGACAGATGGTCAGATTTTTTTAAAAAGACCTGCCAAAGATCAGTGTTTTGTTTTGTTTTTTAGTGTGAAATATACTGACCTTTTAAATGTTGAAAGTGAATTCGACTTTTTTTTTTAAACATTAGACAAGTCAAATATAGGACATTCAATGGACAAGTTCAACCCAGGCTCCCAGGACCCCCTGCTTTGGCAAGACTTCCAGAATATAAATGCGTATTAAGTTGGAATACCAGGAATTCTTGCCTTATCCTGGGTTAGTCAAAATGCCTTCCGTTCTTTGATCAGTGAGCTATGTTGTAGGTTCTCGATGTGAGATAAATATTTTTCAATGTTAAGCCTCTGTCTCTTTCTGATTTAACAGGAGCATTGTATGAAGAGAGCAGTTGGAGTTCTATTAGCTGATGTGGTTTTCTTCTTTGACTTCTGAATCCATAAATTTTCTAATATTGAACTATCCTTGCATTTGTGATTTGTGGGGTTAAGCTGTACTTAGTCATGTTATATTATTCTTTTCAATATAGAGTTGTATTCTATTTTCTTAATGTTTTATTTAAGGATTATAAAATAGGAGAAAAAATATTTTTTTTTAAGTAACAAAACTCACCTATTGCCTCTCTGTCTCATGACCACCATTGTCCTCTACTTGTTTTCATGGTAAAGAATGTGGCATGAAAAAAATTTTTTTTATTTAAAAACATTTTTTTTAATCTTTTAAAAATTAAAAAAAAAAGAATGTGGCATACCGTTTAGAGTAAGGGAGAGGTAGCAAGACTTCAGCAGGTCCACACAGACATGCTTATAGATTAATAGATGATTATTTGGCTTTTATTTTGCTGAGGGGGAAAAAGTAGAGCTAGATTGTCTTCAATAAATAAATCTTGGTTTTTTTAGAGACTGAGGGAAGACAGTGGGAAAGAGCTCAGAGAAGGAACAGAGATGTCTAATAGTTTCTGCGGTGGTTTGTAATGTGATTCTGTCCTCTGATGTTCCTACAAAGTTATTCATCCATTTGTCTTCAGCGTGCTGTGGCGTTGGATCTTTTGTGCAATGTGACTGACCCAGGGAAGGGCGGCTACTGCCTTTGCCTTAGAGGGCCCTGCTCTGTCCCTCCCTTGGCCACACCCATCCTCCACAGGTAAGGGGTCTGCCGGGCCAGGGACAGGCTCTGCAAGTAGGTCCGTCTAGGCTGGGAATTCCAGGGTTCCGAGTGCCATGACTCAGTGCCCCCTGCCTTCTAGACCGTGTTCTATTAATAGATACCCAGGCCCCCAGGATTCTCTGCCTAAATGGCCCTAGTCTGCTTCCAGGGCCTCTTTCCTAGGTCTGTTCTCCCAAGGGTAGACGACATGGCTGGTGTCTGCACTCAGAGCCTGAGGAGTGACCAAGGACCACTGCATGTGTGGGGTGTGAGCCAAGCGTGGACATGGGGCTGGAGCGTCCACACCTGTTCTCACAAGGCCCACCATGACCCAGGATGCAGCTGGGGCTGTACGGAAAGGGCAGCCAGCTCTCCTTGTGCCGCCAGGTAATAGCGCAGAGCTCGGAGGAGCCTGGGAAAATTCTACATTCAAACCTGGCTTTCTGAGTGGTTATGAGGGCATATTGTCAAAGCAGCGGGAAACACAGTTAGCATGACTTCCAGCTTTTAAATACCTGGGCCACGGGGTATGCGGGCCTCGTTTATACTCTCACCCCAAACCCCTTGGCTGCTTGGGGAAAACCAGCTGTGAGCCGGTCCTCCAGGTGAGCACGAGGCCTGCGTAGGAAGCAACATGGAGACTTCCGTATTCACTGGTTTCCCAGATGGTAAACACGGCCCATATATTATTTTCCCTTACAAAATGATCGATGACTGAAATCACCAAAGAAATAGAAAAATACTGGCAGCTCTATCCGTGTTAGTCTCCTAGGGCTGCCCTAACAAAGCACTGCAAGCCAGTGGCTTGAAACAACAGCAGTGTATTCTGTCGCAGCGCTGGAGGCTGGAAGTGTGAAGTCAAGGCGTAGGCTCTAGGAGAGGAGCCTTCCTGGTCTCCTCCTGGCTCCTGGGAGCTCTTCCGCATCCCTGGAGCTCTCTGGTCTGTGGCTGCATCATGCCGGTCTCTGCCTCCATCTTCGTGTGGCTTCTTCCTGTGTATCTGTGTGTCCTCTTCTCTTCTTATAAGGACACCAGTCACTAGATTTAGGGCCCAGCCTAACCCTGTATGATCTCATCTTAATAATTCCATCTGCAAAGACCTTATTTCCAAATAAGATCCTATTCTGAGGTTCTGGGTGGACACTCTTCAACCCACTGCACTCTCCCTACATAAATTGACCTCATGTCTCAGGTTTCCCTTTCCCGCTCTCTGCCTTTCTTCCCCCTACTCCTCAGCATTTGGTTATTGGAGTTAGGTTTGCTTTGTAAAATCTATCGGGCACTTTTTTTTTCTTTTCCTCTTTTTTTTTTTTTTTTGAAGAGATGGGGTCTCGCTCTTGCTCAGGCTGGTCTGGAACTCCTGGCCTCAAGTGATCCTCCCACCTTGGCCTCCCAAAGTGCTGGGATTACAGGCGTGAGCCACCGCGCCCAGCCTTGGGACACGTTTAAACTTTTTTCTATGCTCTGGAACCAATTACATTCTATAGAAAGTGCTTCTTACCTGTGTGTGACAGGATTAGCCCACGTACCCCTCACCCCCCAATACGTCTCATCAAAGTGTCAGAGAGTTCTTGCTTAGTTTTCTCCCATTACTTTTTGTCTGGTCGGATTTTCCTATCTCTTCTTGAGTAGGTTTTATGTCTTATTTTGGTCCATATATTATGAGCATAAATTTAAACACAGTATACTTTTAACTGTAATCTTCTGCCAAATCTATGTTTCTAGTCCCTTTTTAATCCTGGCATTATTTATTTGTATTTTCTTTCTTTCTTGTGTAACTTTGCCAGAGGTTCGTCTCTTTTATTGGTCTTTTAAAAGAGCTAGCTCTTTGATTTATCTTATCGATTCTATTGTCGTCTATTTTCGAGTGTGCTCTTATCTGCTTTTATCTTGTACTTCTTTCTGTCTGCTGCCCTTAGATGTATTTTATTAGTTTTTGTCTCTGGTTTTTAGTTAACTGCTCAGGGTTTTGTTTTTTGTTGTTGTTGTTTTTTTTCATTTTTATTTAATAACAAAACTGTTTAAGCTTTATCTTTGTTCCAGCAAGTGGCCAGAGAGAAGGATACAACTAAAGAACACTGTAGCCAGGAGAGGGGACCCAGCAATAGAAAAGATCAAAAAACACTCTTCTCTGTCGGGGACCTGGCTGTATATCTAAGCTCTTTTGTGCTGTTGCTTCCTGTGAATGTTTACTAGGGAGCCAAGGCAGGCTCTAGAGAAGGGCTGGACTCCATCTTTCTCACAGTGATGGAAAGCGGGGCCCTTCTGACTTTATCCCACTTTCTGAATCAGTTTTATCTTACTTAGGGGTTCCTAGGGCCTGAGTGGTACTTGTTTGGAATTGCATCGGCCAGTCTGGGAATGGTATGGCCGTGAATGATGGAAAACCTCATGAACTGAGCGTGTTTCCTAAATCCTGGCACAAGTGCCAACCCCCACGCCCAACCTTCACCTCCTTAGCAATCTCTCCTCTCCTCCTGGCTCTGCCGAGATTTATATAAGAACCTATTAAAGAGCACTGAAAAGATAAAAGGGAGCATTGATTGAAAATAGGAAGTGGCCATCGTCAGTATAGGTTTGAGGATGGTAGTGGGGTATGGAGTGAAAAACACTCTCCAGCCAGACCAGGTTAAGTCTGCTTGTAATATCTCGAAAAGGCCCAGTCTCAGAGCACCCGGGGACCTCAGCAGAGGACCACAGGGACTGGCACTAGAATACCTCATCCTGATCCCTGGTCTCCAAGTGGAACTTGACTCAGGGCAATGTTAGTATCCACTGGTCTGTTGCACGTGGAGATCGGCATGGAGAAATACAAACTTCATGGATGGAAAAATGGGGGTCTCTGCCAATCCCCAGTTCCCAGGCCTCCCTTCCTCAGTGAATGTAGATCTTCCCATCTAACCAATTCATTGCAGGATCTCAGCCCTGGCATTCCATTCCTAAAATGATTAATAATAAACATTTACTGAGTTTTTGCTGTGTCCCGAATATAGTGTTTAGGGTTATTTTTTTTTTTAACAGCTTTATTGGAATAGAGTTTACATATCATGAAATTGGCCCATTATAAGTAATACAATTCAAACATTTTCAGAAATTTTACAGGGAGGTGCAGCCATTATCACGGCCCAGTTTTAGAATATTTCATCACCTCCCAAAACTCTCTCGCACCTGTCCACAGTCAGTTCCCTATCCCACTCCTAGCTCCGGCATCACTGACCTGCTTTCTGTCTCTATACTTTTGTCTTTTTTGGACATTTCATAGAATTAAATCATGCAGTGTTCAATTCTTTTGTATCTGGCTTCTTTCACTTATAATGTTTTTGAAATTCATCTATGTGGTAGCGTGTATCAGTGTTTTGTTTTTTTATGGCTGAATAGTATTCCATTATATAGATACACCACAGTTTGTGTATTCGTTCACCAGTTGATGGGCATTTGGATTGTTTCCACTTTTTAGCTATTATGAATAATGCTGCTGTGAACAGTCATCATTGAGTCTTTGTGAGGATATAAGTTTTCATTTCTTTTGGGAATGGACTGGAATTGCTGGTTCGTACAATAGGCTTATGTTTAACTTTTTTAGGAAATTGTCAAACTGTTTTCCAATGTGGGTGCACCATTTTACATCCCCACTACCAACATATGAGAGTTCTAGTTTCTCCACATCCTTGTGAACACCTGGTGTTGTCTGTCTTTTTTATTATAGCCATTCTTGTGTGTATATGATGGTATCTTTATCTAACATCAGGATGTGTTATCGAATATATTCATCAATGCTTCAAATGTTATTTAAAGATAGGCCTCTTTTTCTCTTCTTCCATCCACAGCCTGCTACGGTGGGCTGCGTTCCTTCAGGGAAGAGGGACATGGACATTCAAGATCTGCTCCCAACATACACACACGAGGAGTTGGAAGGGAGAAAAGGCAGGACAAGTGAGGGTGGGAGAGGGAACTACTTACTTGAATGTTAGAGTCAAAAGATGGTATTACACCCTCTGGGTATGCTCAGGTACCATGCAGGGTGATGAGTGGGTACCTGGAAAGGCCCCAGCTCTGGGGCAGTGCAGCTCAGGCCACCCTGGGAATCCATTCACACTCCCCAGACTCTGGTGATCCACCCCCAGTCTCTCTCTGATGAGGGATTATTACCCTCCTAGGCCGCCCTTTGGGAGGATACCCATTTGGCCAAGACGGTCCATAGGAAACACTCCTACTGCGCCATAACAAGATTTGGGCATGCAAGCCAACGCCAGCTTCCTAGCCACGGGCTCTCAGCCTCCGGATGCTCAGGAGTGAGTCACACACAGTCAGCCCCCGTGCTTCCCCCCGTCTCTAACGGTTGCGAAGTCTGATCCAACTCTCTGCAGCCCCTTGGAGAAGCTGCTCTCACTGGACTTGAGGTGCAGGAATAGGTTAAACGCCCCACCTCGTGCGTGCGTGTTTGTCGGGAGGTGAATGACAGCACAGAATTTGCAAAAGAAAAAAAAAGCCTCATGAATCCCCTCTTAATACTCACTGATTCTTTTAGATCCTCTTTGTGGACTAGGGATTTGTGAAACTGCAGGGATTCGAGTGTGAGACGAGCTCTGAAGTATCGGCTGTGAAAATCTACATCTTCATCTGGTAACTGGCTTTGCGGGTTTCGTATCTATGAGCTCTCGGTGCCTCGTCGTAATTTCCTAACTTACCACCTGTTACGTGTAAAATGGAGACATTATTCATACTTACCCAATGGGGTCTTTAAGGAGATGCGATGACACAACTGATGCATGCAAAGTGCTGAGCAGAGTGCCTGGCACTCAGACCTCAGATATGTGTTGCTATTATTAATATTTGCTCTGAATCCCTAGCGCCTAGCCAAGGATGGGACACATTGGAAGAGTTCAGTAATTATTAATAAATGACTTGTAAATAACTACATATGTTCCAAGGCAGATTAAAATAATTGCTAAGGAAGTGTACAAGTTACATATCACGGTAACCCAGGGAAGCAGTAGGTAATCCTGACTGGTGCAGCCCGAGCCTCCGCAGGGAGGTGGTGTCTGGGGTTTGAGTAGGTGGAGAATGCAGCCATGAGCCAGTACATGGAAGCAGGATAGGGCACGTGTTTCCAGAAGAGCCCAAAAGCGCTAAAAAAGGAGTGAGAATGGGCTGACGCTTT
The DNA here is from genome assembly GCA_963575035.1 of Avahi laniger. Taxonomy (NCBI): domain Eukaryota; kingdom Metazoa; phylum Chordata; class Mammalia; order Primates; family Indriidae; genus Avahi; species Avahi laniger. The sequence continues at coordinate 14,039 of CAUYSK010019521.1, read as the reverse complement.
TGGATGGAGCTGGGTTGTTAGTTGGACCAATCAACTTTAACCAGCACAGGGAAAGCATTGGCTCATGAAAGTGCAAAGTTGAAGCGTGAGTTCCAGCATCAGGCCCAGCTGGATTCGGGCTTCAAATGAGGCCACCAGGATGTGTTTGTCAACTCTGCTTCCTCTCAGTACTGATTTCATTCTCAGCCAGGCTCCCTCTTGGGTAGCAAGGTGGCATGGCACTTCCTCAGGCCACCTACTTCCAGTTCAAATCCAAAAGGTCTTCATCCTGGCATTCCCAGCAAAAGTCCTGGGATTCATTGCAATTGCTTTACCTCCATCCCACGGCCGTGCCTGCGAGACTCCTGTCAATGGGAGGTGCAAGCTTGAGCCAGGACTTTCACGGGCTCCACTCAAGACAAGGCACCAAAGCACCTGGGCTCGGAGTGGGAATAGCTGGTCCGCCAGAGGCCTGTGGTCACCCAGGGAGGGAGGAAGAGCTGCTGGACAGGAAAACCAACAGGTGGATACTCTGCATACTAAATTTTTACTGTAAGAGACCAGGCTCTGGAGCTACACTGCCTGGCTTCTGACCCTGACTTACTGGCTATGTGACCTGGAGCAAAGCCTGCAATCTCTTGGTGCCTCAGTTTCCTCACCTGTAGAATAGAGATTCTAATAGTCCCTATCTCGTAGGGGTTGCAAAAGATTAAATACATTTTTGCAAAGTGCTTGGAGTAGTACCTGGAATTAGCTTAGTGAAGGGTTGAGTCAGTGTTATTGACTCTTGTCCCTATTACAGTGACTTGACCTTGTTGCCCGTGGCTTTGTGTCCGTTCATGGTGCTTCCAGGTGTTTCCAGCCCCGACTAGACTATCACAGTGATGTGATGACTCCACTTCAATCCTCAGTGTGATCAAAACCAAAGCCACCCCAGGCCTGGAACGCAGGCCCACCGTGTTCCCCACCGTAAAGATCACCATGCACAAGGAGGTCCTTTTAATTCACAGCTCAGGACCTGCCATGGAAACCCCAGCCAGCCCTGCGCTTGGCAGCACCAGGGAAAGCAAGAGGAAACCCTAGCAGTTGGGCCCTTCCCTGAGGGAGTCTGCAATCTAATCTAAAAGACCAGAACACTGTGTCAAATACAGCCTGAACCAGGATCCATTCCCAGAGGGAACTGCCAGATTGCCCAGCCAGGGCGCTTACAGAGTGACATCCTTCCTCTACCGCTCCTTCCCACTTAGAGTGTGAATGAGCATTTAGAAAAAAAAGAGAAGACGACAGAATTGGGCCGAATCCCAGTGTCTGACTCACCTGCTGCTTTCCCCCTCCTGGACAGCACTGGAAGAGAAAAAGCCCAGCTCTTCCCCGCGTAGTGCCCGCAGGGTAACCCGAGAACATCCAGTTAGCAAGTGTGTCCCTGCGAAAAGGACCTTTCGGTGACACCGAGCAGAGTGTATCCCCACTCTATTTATAGGTGCCGTTTGTTTCATTTGAGCCCAGTTTCTAAGAATAAGTAGTGAACTCATCCTGTAGGCAAGCCAGAGCCCACAGCTCTGAGACCCATAAATCCCCTTCCTTTCCTTCTGGCTCTGGAAGGGGTCTGTAGTTCAAAGCTGAGCCACTTTCGCGTGCCGGGGGAGGGGTGGGCTGAAGACCCAGGCGTGTGTGGAGTTTGGCTTTATGATGGTTTTTTGTTTTTTGGTGTTTGCTTTTGGATTGGTGATCACAGAACCTATCTGTAACCTCTCTGTCACCCCCTAAAGGATCGACAAAGACCATGTATCTTGAGCCCTTCATTGGTTAATCTTCAGATGCAAAGAGACCCCATTAGGACTCCGCTGTCCCCCAGCAAGGAGGCTGTGGCAGTGAAGAAGAAAAATGCCTTTCTTTCCAGCTTCCTCCTGCCCTGGTAGCAGAGACCGGGGCCAGGTTATCTCCTAAGGTCTGATGCCTTTCCTGGGTGGTGGTTTGGTTTTGTTTTTTCAGGGTGTGTGATAAGGACCGGGAACCATGACCCACTTAAACTTAAATATCTCACCCCAGCACTCGCTGTTCTGGAAGTCCAAAGGAGCATTGTCTCTAGCAAACTAGTTCAGCTGGTGCTCTAAGTTCCCCCTTGCTGGCCTGCCGGTTTAGCGGCCTCGAGCAGCAGACCCACCGAGTGACCTAGATGGAAACTTTGCAGCTTATGATAGTGTCACTTCCCTCCATTCTCCGTCTCCATGAATTTACCCTTAAGAAGGAAACCAGTCTTTTCCAGGAAGAGAAAGAGCAGCGTCCATTCATTTATTTCTCCGGGTATCTATTGGCCCTTTACCCCACGCCAGATACTACTCTGGGCACAGGAGACACCCCGAGGAAGAGGGCAGGGTGGTGATGAGGCGACAAGGTCTGACCAACATTGAAAATATTCAGCCTCTTTTCTCTCTTCCGACGGAGTCATGCTAGATGACCCGTGGCTCCGTTCACGTACGCATCCTTCCATTCAAAGCATGCTCGTGGGGCATGGTCTACGTGTTAGACACGGAGCTGGGTGACTCAATACAGCAGGGATCTAAAGCGGTTGGTTGGTCCCTGCCCTTAAGAAGTTTGGAGTCCAATGGGGAAGATGGACATGAATCAAATAATCACCTAAATAAAGATACTGTTTCAAATGACAGGGAGTCCTATAGAGCAAAGGTCGAGGTGACACGTGAGAGGCTAAGCAAAGGCTCAGCCTGGTTTGGGGTGAGCAGAGAACGAGCAATGACTAAGCACACCCGAGATGCCCCAGGTAGTGTGTGGTCTGTCGGTGCAGGGACCACCCGTGGCTCTCTGCAGGAGATGTGTTTTTGGTTTCTGCCCGCTGTGCTGGGCCATCCACACTCCCACCCATTTGTCCTGAGGACTGTCGCAGGCCAGTAGGTCTTCGGGAGAGTTTGTGTCCACAGATTGGGCTTCCACCTGTGTGATCAGCACGTTACGGTTTTGACCTTGACTTACCAGTTTGCAATGGACAGGGTGAAATATCCTTTTTCTTGTGGGGCGCTCTTCTCACTCTGCCTCACTGGGTGAAGGAGGGAACAATGTCATCATCACATGTCTGTTTCAGACTTTTGCTTGTGCTCCGTGGTTCTGTCACTACACTCAGAGACCTGGGTAGAAAGACGGCCCCCTGTCCCCCTCTTGACCTGGTTTCGTGCCCTCAAATGTTTCCACGCAATGGCTTTGGAAAGGGAATTCCTCAGAGAAGCAGTTAGCACCTCCCAGGTATCTTTCTGTACTAATTTGGGTGCAACTTTGAGGAAATCCCTTCAGCAGAGAGCTTCAGTTTCTTCCTTTGAAAAATATTACCATATTTTGTCCCTTTTATGTGCGGTGTTTTGGTAGGCACCAAGTTAAAGCCAAGAAAAGTATAAGAAATTACCCTTCCCTGACAAAGTTTACAAGGCCATTCAGAAAAGAATTTTTATTCATTTGTTCAACAGATATTTGAGTAGCTACCATGCACCAGGCACAGAAAAAGGAATTGGAGGAGACACAGGTGACTTACAAGCACAAGCCCGGCTTCCTGGAGCTTACAGTCTAGTGAAGAGAGAGAGACACTCACACTATCCACAAACACAATAATTTCAGGTGGTTTTACATGGTCAGAAACCTCTCCATAGGCGTGACATTTGAGCAGCCGTGCAAAGATCAAAAGGAAGAACATTCTAGACCAAGAGAATCAGCAGGTAGAAGGCTCTGAAGCACCAAGGGCATTGGCTTAGGGACGAACAAGACACAGGTGTGGCTACACCTGAGCGAGGCGGCGAGTGGCAGAGTGGCCAGGTGCGGAGTGCAAATGTCATTTTGAATGCAGAGGAAGCCTTCAGCAGGGCAAAAACAAAAAACCCAAAACGTGGCATTTCAGCCTGCACCTACCTGTCTATCTGGGGGAGATTCTGTAGCTTCGGTGAAGTTTGGGGAGTGACAGACCCGGGATTCTTAGAACTCAGAACCCCGGTAAACCTGTGGATGGAAAGAGAGTACATTAAGGTTGGCCTGTTTCTGGAGAAGAAGAACGGTCACTTCCAACCTCAGAAGCTTTCCTGGGTCGGAGAGGACGAAACTGCAAAGTGAGTGAACCACGGAATAGGTTCCCGCTTGTGGTTCAGCATCCATTCCCGACCCTTGGGGGGTGGTGCCTGCCTCTCCGTCAGGACACCACTGCTCCCCTGTTCTTGGGACATGGTTTGGCTCAAGCTAGTGAGAAGCGTTTTTAATCTCCTGCCCCAGACAGATATTGATTGGCTCAGGAATGAGCACAGAACACAGAGCCAGTGCAACTCAGGAAGACATTGTCTAGGGCCTCCTGGCGGAAAGAAGCTTCCTTTCTTTTCCCTGGGAGCCACCAGTATAAGGATGCAAAGTTTAGAACCACTGCAGCCCCTTGTGACCATGGAGAGGATTCTGGAACTGTTAGAGGGTGTGGGGGAGCACCCCATGGCACCTGAGAATGAAGCCAACACCACAGAAGGCAGAGCGAGGGCAGGAGAACACCATGTCCTCGTGACAGCATCGAGCACCAGGATCCAGCCTCACTTGAAGCCCACCCTATTGCTAGACATCTCAGTGGCCTCAGCCGATTAAATGCTCTTTATTACATAAGGCAGTTTAAGTTGAGTTTCATGTCTTGAGGCATCAAGAGCCCACGTGACACACACTTTGCAGTAGGTACCCGACAACGCCAAGGGCCTCTGCACGCTCAGTCTCTAAGAGGAAGTGAGCCTGTTCCGGAACCCAAATAAATAGTCTCGCCTCCCCCTTCTCTATTTCAGTGTTTCCATGCCTCCTGTCGCCATAGCACTGCGACTCGCACGGAAAGGAAAGGCGGAGGAAGCAGAGGAGGAGGAGGGGACCCGTTTCCAGGCTGCGTTGCCACGTGGGGGGCGGGGTGGAGAGAGCTGGAGAGGCAGCTCCCAGCCTGACATTTCGGGATAGAGATAACACAGTAAAAATAAACTCCCAAGCGCCCGTAGCAGCCTCGCTTCTCTCGCCTCGGGGTTCTTATCTCTCTCCGCTTTGGGGACGGAAAGGTTCCTTTCAGGTCACCGCTTGGACTGCCTCTTCCCAGCTCCGGGTGGGGACGAGGACGTGTAGGTCGCAGGTCGTTGGTTAATATCTCCTGCACCTGCTCCTTCGCCACTGGGAAGTCAAGCGGCCCCCTCCGCCTTGTAGCCCCTCCTTTCATTCTGCAAAACGCCTTCCTGTATCTTTGGCCTCATCCGAGGCTCCAAGAGCTTCGTGAGTTGAGCCAGGCAGGGACTGGAGCTTCCACTTTCCAGATGGGAACAATAGCGAGGCTTGGAAAGATGACATGATGTGTCCAAAGTCACACAGCGCATCAGCACTAATGTGTTCTGATCCACGCCTGGGGCCTTTGCTGCCTTGCTGTCTTTGAGCGAGAGTAGAAAGAGTTTGATTCCCTGTCTGCAGGGCCATGGGCAGCCATGTGGGCTGGGCGCCACACAGCTCCCGGGGCATAAGCATCATCATGTGCCACCCAGTGGTCACAGGCCTCTGTCCCCTTTGCCCCCTCCCAGCCACACGTTGTCTGAGGTTTGTATTTGCCAGTGAGCAATCTACTCGTCTGCTGTAGGAGGGTGCCTGGGACTACGCAGTATCAAGGAACCTGCCCCAACTCTGCCACTAGGCTTCTCAGAGGGCCCTGAGCCTCAGTTTTCTCATCTATAAAATGGTGGTGAAAATATACCTCCATGCTAAGATCATTGCAGGATTAAATAAGCCATGGCATGCCAGGTGCGTCTGAAATTTGGAGCTTCCTGTTACAATGATAGCTTTTCCTACGCCGGTGTTTGCGTGCAGTGACCAGCCCCTCATCGCATCAGGGGAACATGCCCTTTGAGCTCTTTCTTTCCTAGTGGCCAAGGACTGGCATTGAGCCATTTCATCAATGAAGACTCTTGCGGTTACAAGTGACCAAAACACTGATCCTAACTGGATTACATGAAAGGGGGATTTGTGGGCTCTGTGGGTCGCTCTAGAGGCAGCCAAGGGTAGAGACTGGCTTCAGGCACAGCTGGATCCAGGGATAGAAGCGATACCATCAGATTGGGTTTCTCAGCCCTGTTCCCTCCCCATCATGGCAGAGATGGCTGCAAGGGCTCCAGCGTCCCATCCTCTTGGGTTCAAAGCCAGTGGGAAAGAGCAGCTCCAGCATTCCCAGCAATTCCCAATCTCCGTGCATCTCGCTGCCCATCCCTGAACACATGCATCACTGCAGCCAGAAGAACAGGACACCCAGGGAGACAGGCGTGGTGGCCAGCGGTGGGTCCCGCTGAAACCGTAAATCTGAGAGGAGTGAACGGTGGTTGCCTAGGGGGAAATCAGGTATAATTGCCAAAAGAAAAGGTGACTTCTGCAGCCACACACACTTTCTGGCCTTGTGTCCTGAAGCGGACATTGATGAGTCAACTTCTGCAATCCCAGGGAAGGGAGTGAGCCACCACTGGGCCGCACAGCCAGGCCGACTGGCTCCAAGGAAAACTCTGACCCGAGGCTCCCTCAGTGCCATCTGCTCACTACTGGACCAATGGATCTCAATTAGAACCTTCCCGGAGCCTGACCTGCAGCCTGCCAGGTGGAAAACCAGCTTTCTTGATTCGGATCTGACAATCTGGGCTCTTTTCCAAGCCTTCGTCACTGGGCACCATATCCTTGTTCCACCTCAATTATTATTTATTAATTTTTTGTCTTTCCTCTACAAAGGAACCAGCCATAACAAACAGCCCCTCTCATGAGCCACAAAAAAATAAATGCAACAAAAAGCAATGCTACTATTAAATTATAGCTAGTGGCTCTTGCCTGCTCCAAGCCTGGGTGCCCAGGAGGTGTTAATGACATACCTAGCACCAACTTAAGCCTCCGTGAAATTAAAACAACTGAAAACAAATTAGAAAGAGAATAACTCTCCCCGTTTAATGCTGGTGGGTGCGATTCACATTAGTTGCCTGCACGGATCGACAATTCTCTTACATACCATGAGGGAGCAGCGTGTGTCTCCCACTTTGGCGGTGAGAATATGGTTTATACTGCTCCACCAGCACCCACAAAGATGCTCGAAGCTTCCTCCCTCTTGCCTCCTCCCTAAGCCTGCAGAAGAGGTGGAAAAAAATCGGGGAGGAGAGCAAGAAAGATTTCTTTTAAAATAATGATGGTAATTACGTATGCATTTCCAGGGGGAGATTCTGGGAATTATTCCTACAAGACTGGAAAGAATTTCCTCTTTTGATCTCAATTCTGAGCCAGAGAAAATCAAATTAAGAAAGAAAAGCAACAGAGAATTCTCAGCGGGGAGGAAGGACCAGGGCTGGGTCTGTTAGGTCTTGGGGAGAAGACGGGGAGAGGGACGGTCCCCAGACACCTTCCTTTCTAGATGTTGGTAGCCTTGGGAAGAGAAGCGAGAGAGAAAAGATGAGATGAACAGGTTGTGTCCTGACATCTTTCCTGCAAGGCTCCCTCCCTCCCCTTGAGGGGCCGTGAGAACGTTCCCCTTGGAGCTGTCGGGACGGAGTTCGTGCAGCTTTTCCCACATCACACGTGGCTGGCCGGGCTCCCTCCACCGTGGCCCTCCCTTCCGGAGGAGCCCTGCAAATCCCGCCAACACTCCCAGAGCCGCCACAACAAGATCAGCAAGCGTAGGCGGAGGTTTGTTTTTTTTTTTTAAGTCCTCCCTTTCAGGCACTGGGAGAAATGGTCCTGTCACTTCTCTAAATTTTCTTCTGCGTTGCTAAGCAGCACGCCTCTGCCCCCTTCCACTTCCCTCTGCTCCTACTTTCTTTGTCTCTCTCCACCCTCCACCCCCGCACAGCTCACAGTGCTCTTCCCAGCCACGGTTTGGAAATCAGAGAACAGCCCCTGAGCGCTCTGCAGCTCCCTGGGCCACCAGGGCCACAGCAGTGCAATGGCGAGTGTCCCAGCAGAGGCGCCTCCAACCTGCTCTGCAGAACATGCACCTAAGTCCTGGCAGGGAAGGCCTGCGCCACTCAGAGCTGAGGACTGGCTTCCTACCTTCCTCCTTCCATCCCTTGCTTCCTTCCCTCCTTCCCTCCCTGCCTGGAGACTGGAGGGGAAAGCACGCAGGCGCCCTGCAGGTGATGCAATGAGGAAAGGAGGCCGGATGTGAGACGACAGGGAACGGTGGAGACTGCTTCCTGTGTTCCTGCCTGTGGAGGCCTAGCACTAGCTCCGCCAACTGCCACTGTGCAGGAACAGGGCTCTGCGCATTTCAAGAGAAGCTGCAAAGCCAGTTTTCTTACGTAAAATTTCCAGATTTCCAGATATCTCAATGCAGGCCAAACAAAAACCCACCTATGGGCCTCTAGTCTGCGGAGGGGAGCCCAGCAGGGCCCGTAAGACAGGACTGTGACATGGTCCCATTCAAGGGTTTCATAAGTGACTTTGCAGCAGAGTGTGGGGGGCGGAGGGGGGGGGACAGGGGCGTTGGGCGGCAAGCTGTGACTGCCAGGAGTTTGCCAGAGAAGCCAGAAGGTTTGGTGGCAGCCTTGGACCCTGATTTCTGTAGGACCATCATCTGGGTGGATGACGGGAGACTGGCTGAGCTGGACACCAGACAAATAATTTGGGGTGGAGAGAATGGACCGTCACTTTTCCCTTAGTTCCCAAAGCCGCCTGTCCCATTCCATCCTGCCTTGCCGTGGGCCAGAAAGGCCACAGGTTAGTCAGGGTTAGTCGCTGGACAGATGGGGCCTCAAGGGATCCCAGAGGACCGCAGCTAAAGCTAAAATGATGCATCACTTTCCAGCTAAGTTGCAACCACAGGGAACCACAGTGGGGTTACTGCAGGTCAGTGGGAAGTGACGTAAACGAGGCACATGCTCTGACCCGTCTCTGCACCAGTCAGGGGCGCTGTGACCAGGTTCTCCCCACCGACCCGGGTACATCCCATGGGGCCCTGCCTCCCCGCTCCCCGTTAGCCACAAAGACTTCGGGTGGCATTGAGACTTGAACCAGGCACAGGAACTGTAGCCCTCCCCAAAACAAACCAGCTAAGTCCCCGAGGGAGCGGAGGAATGGCCAAGTGCTGGAACTGATGTGCGGAGGAGAACGCTTCGGAGCCCAGAGTTCAGAGAACGTGCTCCGCGGGTTCTGCTCAGTGAATTAGCCCCATGGCAGCAGCTCTCCAGCAGCTCCCACGTGCAGCCAGAGTTGCCTTCCTCCCCAGCTCCCATCTGCCGGCCTGGCTCTTGGGCCCACTCCTGAGGCCCGGTTCTGCACCAGGAACCAGGCCACCATTGGCACTACTGCTGAGATGTGCCTGGATGTCACTGCCCAGGGCCTGGGCCAAGGCGTCCAGCCTTCCACTCTCCAAGAAGGGCCAGGGGAGCCCACATGGCTGTCTGGGGGAAGGTTACATACAGACACACGTCATCATCCCATCCTCGGCCTCTGGGGGCTGGCCTTGCCCTGGGAGCCTCCAGGAATTGATGAACAACAGCTGGGAATACAAAAACGATCCGTGGAGAATGACAGAGCCAGCTTATTTATGTATTTCTTTGTTTTGTTTTGTTTTTTTAAGTAATGAAGGGAGCTCTCTTCGGAGGCCTTTCATTCCCTTTGCTTTTCAAAGGACTGAGGAAGGCGGGAAGGAAGTTCAGGCTCTTAAAGTCAGTTCTACTCAGCGAGTATTATTGATGGCTGATCATACACGGTGCAAAGGATCGGGCACAACCTGGATCTCCCAGCAAGATTCAGCAGGGAGGTGAGTGGAGCTCGTGCCAGCCTCCTCCACCACAGCAGGGGAAGCCAGGCACCTTCCAAGGGCTTTTGCATTCAGTTGTCACCAATTTGAGGGATACATGATATTATTCCCATTTGGCAGATGGGAAAGTAAGGCTCAGAGAGGTTAAGTAATTTGCAAGAGGCCATGCTGCTAATGGGAATAGAGTGGTTATTCAACCCAGGGCTGTCTAGCTGCAAAGCTCAGGTTATTTTTTGCATAATATCACCCAGGGGAAAGGATGTTCCAGAGACTGTCCCAGAAATTGCTGGATTCAATTCTCCCTGACACACCAACCATCCGCTCTTGGTCTTGTAACTACCCAAACTACTGAAAGTGTGCTTTTACCACTCACATGCATGTCTTTATGCCTTCCCTGCATTTGTCTGTGTTCCTAAGCAGTAGTATTGTTTGCATACTTTTTAGACAAATGATATATTGTATATATACATATGCAACTTGCTTCTTTAAATTTAGACAACTTTATTGAGACATAGTTCACATGCCATACAAGTCACCAATTTAAAATATACAATTCAATGGCTTTTAGTGTATTCACAGAGTTGAGCATCCATCACTACAATCAATTTTAGAAAATTTTCAGTACCCCAAAAAGAAACACACCACTCTCTTAGTCATCAGCCCCTAATCTCCCCATTCCCTCCAGACCTGGGCAACCACTAATTTCCTTTCTGTCTCTATAGATTTGCCTATTCTAGACATTCCACATGTGTAATTCCATTTGTAATAGAATCATTGACCTTTTGTATCTGACTGCTTTCACTTAGCATAATGTGTTTAAAGTTTATCCATGTCGTAGCATGTATCAGTTCTTCATTATTGACAAAGAATATTTCATTTTATATATATACCACATTTTATTCATTCATCAGTTGAACACTTGGGTGATTTTCCCTTTTTGGCTATTATGAATAATACTGCCATGAACCTGCATGTACACGTTTTTGTGTGAACATATGTTTTTACTTTTCTGTATGCTGAATCATATGATAACTCTATGTCTAAGTTTTTGAGAAACTGCCAGAATGTTTTCAAAAGCTCTGTACTGCTTCACATTCCCACCAGCAATGTATGGTGGTTCCAGTTTCACTACATCCTTGCCAACAGCTATTATTGTCTTTTTTATTATAGCCACCCTGGTGGGTGTGAAGGGGTGTCTCCTTGTGGCTTTGATTTTCTTTTCCCCAATGGCTGGCGATGTTGAGCATCTTTTCATGTGCCCGTTGGCCGTTTGTTTATCTTCTTTGGAGAAATGTCTATTCAGATCCTTTGCCTATTTTTAATTGAGTTATTTGTCTTTTTATTATTGAGTTGTAATAGTTATTTATGTATTCTAGATATATATATAAAAATAATCTAATCTCTTATCAGATATATATCTGGTATAGATATATTCTAATCTCTTATCAGATATATAATTTGTGAAAATTCTCTCCCATTCTGTGCATTATCTTCATTTTCTTGATGTCAGCTTTGAAGCACAAAATTTTTTCATTCAGGGGTGGGGACCCTGAGGCCTCTAGGCCACGTGTGGCCCTCCAGATCCCTAAGTGTGGCCTCTCGACAGAATCTAAATTTTTTAAAATTCGGATTCAGTCGAGAGGCCACATTCAAGGATCCAGAAGGCCACATGTCATGAAGATTTACACTCACCTTTTCTTCTGAAAGTTTTATCATTTTAGCTCTTATATTTAGGTCTTCAAACGATTTTGATTTAATTTTTGTTTATGGTGTAATTAAAGGTCTAGTTTCATTCTTTTGCATGTAGCTATTCAGTCGTCCCACCACGATTTGTTAAACTGAGTTGTCTTGGTTCCCTTGTAGAAAATCAATTAATCAAAAATGCGAAGGTTTATTTCTGGACTTTCAACTCTAGACCAGTGATCTATATGTCTGTCTTTATGCCAGTTCCATACTGTCTTGATTATTGTAGCTTTGTAGTAAGTTTTGAAATCAGGAAGTACGAGTCCTCTAATTTTGTTCTTCTTTTTGAAGATCGCATTGACTATTCTGAGTCCCTTGAATTTCCATATGAATTTTAGGATCAGTTTGTTAATTTCTGCAAAGAAGTTAACTGATATTGTGATAGGGATGGCATTGAATCTGTAGATCAATTTGAGGAGTTTTGCTACCTTAACAATATTAAGTCTTCCAATCTATAAGCATGGGATGTCTTTCCATTTATTTTCATCTTCTTTAGTTTCTTTCAATAATGTTTTGTAGTTTTTCAGCATAAAAGTCTCACATTTCCTTGGTTAGATTTATTCCTAAGTATTGTATTCTTTTTGATGCTATTGTAGATGAAATTTTCTTAATTTCATTCTCAATTTTCTCCTTGTCAACATTTAGAAGAGATATAACTGGTTTTTGGATATCTGTCTTGCATCCTGCAACCTTGCCGAACTCGTTTAGTCGTTCTGATAGTTTTTTGGTGAATTCTTTATAATCTTCTATGTACAAGATTATGTCAACTGCAAACAGAAATAGTTTTACTTCTTCCTTTCCAATTTGGATGCCTTTTATTTCTTTTTCTTGCCTTATCGTCAGCTAGAATTTTCCAGTACGATGTTGAATAGAAGTGGCAAGAGTGGGCATCCTTTTCTTGTTTCTGATTTTAGGGGGAAAGCATTTCAATCTTTCACCATTAAGTGTGATGTTAGCTCTGGGTTTTTCGTAGATGCCTTATATCTGGTTGAGAAAGTTCCCTTCTATTCCCGGTATGTTGAGTGCTTTTGTTATGAAGCATGTGATATGCTTTTCTCTCTCAACTTGGTGAGATTTATCCATAGCTTGTAATGTCTACTTTTACTGAAGATTTTGTAGGGGCAGTAGAGGAGGAGGTGAAATCACGTATCACCTCTCTTTTCTAATCACGTCTCCGTTATGTCTCTCAAACCATCTCCCGTGCCCCTGCCACAACTCTCCCCCACACCCAGGCAAACTCTCTCCTCTCCCATCCACTTGCTCACAGAGGGCTCTCAGCAAAACAGAAACCCCCCTCCCTTTCCTCCATCTGGAAACAAATATAGAAGTGTGGGAGTTCCAAAAGAGAATCCCTTCGCTCTGCTTGGTGGGGAGAAGACAGAGCAGCAGGCCTTCCCGAAGGAGGGTGTGTCTGAGCCGGGATTAGAAGAATGGGTAGGATGTTGCCGGGGAGGGGAGGAAATAGCTCGAGCAAAGGCATCTCAGGTTATGACCTGCCATTAAACGAAACCGAATTGGGCCCCTAACAAGGTCCAAGTAGTTTAACCTTGATTATTGTTAGAAGAATCTTCTACCCATATGATAATTGCCCTGGTCGAGTCTATAGACTCCATATGATTTCTGGCTTCTAGAGTTGCCCTGTTCACTGTGGTAGCCACTGGTCACATGTGGCTATTTAACTGTAAATTCGGTAAAATTAAATAGCATTAAAAATTCAGTTCTTCATTTGCACTAGATACATCTGACGAGATCAATAGCCACAAGTAGTTAGTGGTTTCCATGCTGGACAGCACAGCTGTGGAACATTTCCATCATCACAGAAAGATCTATTGGACAACGTTGCTCTAGTGCTGGAGGCAGGAAAGATGTAAAGATGACGGAGGCGCTCGAGCCAGACAGGGGAGTCCTGGGCGTCAGGTGAAGGTGAGCAGGCCGGGGGCCAGTTCTGGCTCCGCCACCCCTAATTCCTTTCTTTTTTTTCTGATTTTTTTTTATTTCAGCATATTATAGGGGTACAGATGTTTAGGTTACGTATGTTGCCCTTGACCCCTCTCCCCCCAAGTCCGAGTTTCAAATATGTCCATCCTTCGGGTGGTGCGCATTGCACTCTTTGTGTATGCATATACCTGTCCCCTCTCCCTCTTCCCCCCCTCCCCCCTGGCCAACATCCAATAGATGTTATTCTCATATGTGCACTTATGTGTTGATCAGTTAATGCCAATTTGACGGTGAGTATATGTGGTGCTTGTCTTTCCATTCTTGGGATACCTCACTTAGTAGAATGCATTCCAGCTCTATCCAGGAGTATACAAGAGGTGCTATATCACCATTGTTTCTTAAAGCTGAATAGTACTCCATGGTATACAGATACCACATTTTATTAATCCACTCATGTATTGATGGACACTTGGGTTGTTTCCACATCTTTGCAATTGTGAATTGTGCTGCTATAAACATTCGGGTGCAGGTGTCTTTCTTATACAGTATCATTTGCTCTTTTGGGTAGATGTGCCACCCCTAATTCTGTAACTCAAATAGAGCACTTCCT